>CAWVQL010000430.1:0-23806 GCA_963932265.1 Thymelicus lineola
AAAACGGTTAAAGTGGTTTCGGAGATTATCGGGAAGAAACGCACGGACGAAAATTCTAAAAAACATTGCAATGACGTTTTCTAAATGTCCAGATATTCATCAGTTAGTTTTATTACGCATAAAGGTTAATGTAAATTAATCAATTCACACAAAAGTTTAAATATTTTTAAAAATTTAAGCAAAATAGAATAGAATATTGAAATCACATATAACAACATATTTAATAACATTAACTTCTGTAAATCTATACGATAAATGTACCTACATATGATTTTTAATTATTTTCATGTAAAAGGCTTGAATTGCTATGTCCTATGTTTCATTGTGAGGTAGAGTATAGACTCTACCTATAGAGGTAGAGTTTGTATAACGCAATTGATATTTCATGCAACGCTTAACGGTATGTCGCGAGTCGGTACATTTCTTTGCCTTCTCTTTCATACTTTATTTTAGTAAGTGTCTACAGTCTACACTTTACGTGTATGGCGAACCAATATTGTACTAATCTAACAATGTGGGGAAAGTTTGAGTTTCTGTCACAGAATTTCGCTTTCTGGTGACTCAGCTAACCTCCTGATTTCTTTTCAGGATTTCGACCCACTTTTGCATTCAGTATTATAATGAGTGTAAATACTTGTCATGTATTATGTTATTCATAAACAATGGTCTTGTAGAGGGAAATAGTTAAGATACTAAATTTGATTCGAGAATATTCATGACATGCTGTGCTATTTTGTAAAAGATATTATAATTTTTAAGGATATTAAAATTTAAAGTCAAAAATTTAATTTCAGTTGAAAAAAATCCACAATATAATAGTGACGTTTTAACTTGTTTGTAATATGTAGTGATTTGTATTTTATATTAGTAATTTTAATAAATGAATGCAATGCGTATATTTTTTTACAATATAATTACCAGTAATTATAGGAGAAATGAAATGTAAAGAAATGTTGTTTGTACCTATAGTTAAAATGACACTTGGTTATAATGTTTTTGTGCATGAAAATATTCAAATGTAATAGTGTTGATTTTGATGGTGCAACTTTAAAAAAAAAAACTTGTGCACAGATCCTATGTAGGTATTACTTACTGCATGTCTTAGAAAAATCTAATAAAATATTAGTATTAAAATTTAAAATATTATTAGCGCACCAGCGCAGCAATACGTTTGTAATAGTGGGAATATACGTATTTCAACGCTTTCCTTAATCTGTTCAGTAGGTAATTTGTTTAGAAAAACATAAGGACGTGGGTACGTTTTAAAGTTCATTAAGAGTTTTTGCATCTTCTAGATACTCAATGTCTATTTCCATCCTTTAAGCCATTAGGTCATAGTTTACGCCTGAAGTAATACGGAAATTTAAAAGTTGTGAAAATTTGAGTTAGACACGGGTCGACGAAGATCGTCGGCGCGGCGTCGCGGCGCGCGTCGCCAACGCAAATTGCGGAGAATGAAATTGACATCGCTTAAGACGCGAATTTCGAATGCAATCTTAAGCACTTTCACTAAAGTAAATCTCTGCCACCATTGCCCGGACTGGCGCGATGGCGGCGGGCGGCCCTACTCCTCACTCTCTTTATGTAATCTCTTCAAAACATCCGCTGTATTCGTGCTGCACGTCTGTTTACATACTGTTTTTATTTATTTATTTATTTAACTTTTTGCACCATAAAATTCGTATCACAGCAAAGGCCGACTTAATGCTAAGAGCATTCTCTCCCAGTTAACCTTCGTATAGTAAGAACACAACGTTAGAGCGGTATATCTAGGTTGTAAGAAATAACACTACATAGGATAAAACATAATAATAATAAATAGATATTAGGTATATACATATACTATATACACACATACATATATAAACACATACAAACTTCATACATAAATTCACAAAAAAAAACTGATAAACATGTCCCAACTATCACAAACGTAAGTAATAGGTGATGCTATTATGGATGATGATACCCTACAGTCTACAAATTCGATTTATACTAATGTCCGTGAAGTCTTTTCTTGAACGTAAGTTTACTAGCTGACTTTCTTAGAGTTACAGCCATATAATTTCAAAGTTGAACGGTTGGCTTGAACGGCAAAAGAATAAGACAAGAGGAATGGAGAGAAGGAAGTTCACAGTAGAAGTAGCCGATCATGAAAGTCCCGTAAGAACTTATACTTTCAGTTAAAACTGCTGCTATTATCTTAATGTATTTAAACTTTCAAAAAATCATAATAATATTCAGTAAACATAACAATCGTTTATGTATATTACAAAGATATTTGTGCTGAGTAACAAAGAGAAATCAATGTTTATTCAGTTGTTTCTATTTTGATAATATTGTGAAATGGTAATATTGTTTTGTTATTGTAGAATCTCTATGCGCTCCGTAGTTAACCGCAGTTCTGTGTAATATTTAACGAATATAATTTGATGATTTTGAGCGTACTTACATCTATTAAATACAGAGCGTAACTACATACATTAAATAGGTTGTTAATGACTGTTTTATCGTTCTCCCTAGGAATCAAATCTTAGCCTACGAATTATTAAATGTTCGGACAGTAAAATAAAGAATAGTGGCATTGCTGAGTGTTGTCTAATTAAAGTTGAGAAAGGGAATGAGGATTTTTATTCGATTGATTAAAACAAAAACGTCACAGGTATGTAGTAGGAATATCTAGTGTAAGTGTTGCAATATCTAATTGTTTTCTGTCACAAAAATATTTATTTATTAGTAGGTTACGTACCCACAACTTGTTACTCGGTTTGTAATCTACATTTTCTTTTTTACGTGTTGCTAGCAATTTCCTGATCGAAGATTTATTCTATATTGAAATGAAGTAATCGATTGACTAACACAGTTTTGGTCGATTACCGCGTTTACATGCAAAAAAGGAAAGTGTCTACTTCTGGCTTCGTGTAAACTACGCCACGACGCTTGGTGAGGCTTCTAGGAATAGGTAATTCTTTAATATTCTGTATGTGTATACGTTTGAAAATAACGTAGCTTATGTATATTTATTTTCAAGTGTACTTGTTGACTATAAAGATACGAAACTAGCGTCGACTAGGAAATTGCAAGTTAATTGCATCATGTAAACTAAGTAGAATTTGAAATTTGCATATCTGTACCTACCTAACGTGGAATCATCTGAGGTGATTAAACAAAATTATTACTCTCCGGTACCTATCTACCTGTAGTAGATGCAATTCACGATATGACATCTTTAAGACTTGTAGTCTTAAGTCCTAGACCTATTTAAGTTTACGATTTAATATTATTTCCAACTAGCTGTTGCCCGCAGCTTCGCGTACAGAAATTATGTTTTACCTTATTTGTACTTCTCGCAGAAGAAAATTAAAAAAGACGGTGAATTTATATTAAAGTATAATTCTTATATTTAGTAATTTATATACTGAAACCCACCATACAACCAAAAAGGATTCCTCCAGGAGCGGGTTTTGAAAAATAAGCAATATTCACATTAATTTGTATTTTTTTCTTTTTCTTGCATTTTGAAAAACTGAAAAATACTTATTCCATAAATTTAAGCAAGGAACATTTTTTGCAAATATGAAGCAAATCAGTTGATGTTTTAAAAATATTCCATACAAACTTTCATCCCGTATCCCAAAGAAACCCTTAAATTTTCCGGGATAAATTTTCTTAAAATATGACCCAGAGTATTAGTAACAACTTTATCAATTTTCATCGAAATCCGTTAAAGGGTTTTCATGTGATGCCCGGATAGACAAACAGACAGACAGATAGACAGTATGTAATCCTAAAAAAAATATTATTATACGTTATTGAAGTGCCTCCTAATCGAAATTTTTAAAAAATATTCAAGGTACAGAAAAATTTGCTCTTTAAGTTTTATTATAGTACATACTAGCTGTTGCCCGCAGCTTCGCATACGGAAATTAGTTTTTACCTTAGTTGTACCTCTTGCAGAAGAAAAATTAAAAAACAGTGAATTTATGTTGAAGTGATGAGTTACTGTTCTTGGTCTGTGTGTGTTTTTGTCTTTGTGTTGTCCATTGCACCTACGACAGGAGTCCCTAGCGTGGGGCTATGTGTGGCGTTTAAAAAAACTGGAATGTTATCAAATCAACAGGTATATTATGTGTATCAAATATCAATATAATCTTATAAATACTTATCACTATTGTTTTTGTTTATATTGATACAATTTTGCGAGATCTAAGTCTAAAGTTTAAAACCTCGGGATTAAGGTTAAAATACATTATATTGATTGGAAATATATGAAACCTGAAAGCAAACCTATTCTTACAAACTTTTCTTTTTAAAATTTTCGATAAAGACTAAGAGGTGAGGGCAAATTCGAGATTTTTGGCGCCCCAATCAAGAATTCACCACATGTTACTCAAATAGGGACATCACTGGCAAACATTTACTGAATCATTTATTTTTAATTCAATGCATCTAAAGGTTACTTATATAATAAAGATGAAAGACGTGTGTTCGTTTGAAGGCGCTAATCTTTGGAACAGCCAGTTGGATTAGAATATTTTGTGGACACGTTCAATAGCTAATATTTATGAGGAAGGCAGTCTATAAGGAATGCATTACGAGTTTGGCGGTACGGAGGACTTAGAAAAACGAAGCGAAGTGAGGGCGGTCACTAGGAAGTCACTAGTTCAGGTATAAAGATTATATTTGCGGGGGCACCCATCATTCATTCACCACACATTCTTCACATATACACACACGCATACACACACACTAACACACATATACATAAACACAGACATACACAATCACATACACCAAATCTTCAAATCAGAAAGTGATGTGGGGGCACCCACCATTCATTCACCACACATATTGTTTCGCAACACCATGTATTATAGGTAGGTAGGTTACATAGATTATCCTTTTGCGGGACTGCTGGAAGAGCTACATTTCGAAATAATGAGGATCATTCACATTTTTTTTTGAGTATGCAGATTTGTAGATATGAAAAAACTATGAACATCGTTGAAAAAATTTTCAAAATCGGACCAAAAATAAAGAAGTTACAGCGATTTTAGAAACGAGTTTCAAAAAACACGCGCAAAGAGCGCGAAACCGCCTGTGACGTCATTTAGCCCCTCACCGCGACGCGACGTACGGGGATTGCATGAGTTTAGTCTTGTTTCGGTGGAGTGAGGGAAAATGATGTCAAGATAATATTTATATCATGCCGCATTTTGCAAGTACGACCATTGCTACACCTAATAAGCTTTTTTCGAGTTCTAAATTACGCTAATATTTAAAAAAAACAGTTTAAAATTATGAAAAGAAACGAGATAATAACACTTTTACTTAAACTGTCGGCAACCAAACAGACAAGCCACCTGATGATAAGTGGACAGCATCCCCATCGACATTAGTAGGTAACACCCACAGGCTCGTTTCTAAAAATCTAGATACCTATCTGTGGTAACACTGTGCCTAATAGCCCTCAGACCCTCAGCCGGAACACGAGTTATTTGTCACCTGAATCAAAAAAGAAGGCCAAGCAGTCTTAATGAAAATACCAGTAATATTATTGATGTTTAATAATATATTTATAGTTTAACCCTTACGCGAAGGGTCACCCGGGGGAAAGGGGGGCCTGTATCTATTCTATGCCGCCCAATTCGGCAAAATTAATCATATATGCTTGTAATAAACAGTAACTGATATGTTTGTGCATGAAATATGTTTGAGAATTATTTTTTTTTATTTTTTTTTTATTTAACAGTTTATGCACACGTATAACAGTGGTTACAAAAGGTCATAAAAGTAATTTTGTACATAGGCAATGCTTATTTCTAAAAGAAATCTCTTCCAGCACACCTAGGAATGGAAAAGTGGTATAAAATTTATTTAGCGTGCACTTGTTTATAAATAGTATATAAGATACATATTAAAAATACCATGAATACATACATACATATATACATACATACATACAAACTATGCATACACTAATACATACACATTTTATAAATATATACATTATTAAATATATGGACAAACTATACATAGATTTATAGAAGAAAGAATAGTAACCATGACAGGATTTACGAGTATTAGCAGAGAGAAAAATAGTGTTCTTTTACTCTTTTTTTAAATGAATAAATTGATTGACATTGACGAATACTTGGCGGCAGTGAATTCCACAACCTAACCGCATGTACCGAAAATGAATGGGAGTAGGATGAGGTAGTATGACGAGGAAAATGTAAGAGCGACCTAATGTGCGTCCTACAAGGTGCAATAGATGGTCGGGCATAGGAAAAACGATTGCGGAGGTACGAGGGAGAGGAAGGGTTTTTGAGGATATTAAATAAGAGACAAAGGATACGAGTATTCCTGCGAAAGCGGATTGGGAGCCACTTGAGATCCTTGCGAAGTTGCGATACACGATCAAATTTTCGTAAACCAAAAACAAATCTTATACACAAGTTTTGCAAGCGCTCAAGTTTATTTAATAGCTCCTCTGTGGCATCTAAGTAGCAAACATCGGCGTAGTCTATGATCGGAAGGACGAGAGAGTGACACAGGGAGATTTTAGTCTTAAGAGGCAGAAAACTCTGAAAGCGTCTAAGTGAGTGCATCGTATAAAAAACTTTACGGCTCACCTCCCCAATGTGTGCCCTCCAAGACAGGTTGGCATCTAGCGTTAAACCGAGGTTCTTAACCGTATCACTAAATAGTATCGGCGTGTTATCCAGAAGCAGAGTTGGAACTTTAGAATAATCCAAGGCATTACGACTATGTCTGGAACCAATGATGATTGCTTGCGATTTCTTCGGATTAATCACAAGTCCAAATGATTTAGCCCATTTACTAATTTCACCAAGATCGTAATTCATCTGTTTTATTGCCTCATCAATATCACTCATAGCAAAATGGCGATATAGTTGCAAATCGTCTGCATAGAGATGGAAATTGGAACCAATAAATTTAGTAACAGAGTTAATAGAAATAGAGAAAAGTAACGGAGAGAGAACGCCACCCTGAGGCACACCAGCAGAAAGATCACACCACTCAGAGATTACTCCGTTATGGTGAATCCGCTGCGAGCGACCCCGAAGATAGGAATTGAGCCAAGTAATAGCAGAAGGTGAGACGTTAAGGGACTTTAGAATACCAATAAGTATGTCGAAGTCTACTGATGTGAAGGCATTGCTGAAATCCAACAGAACCATCATGGTAAGTTGCTTGTTCTCGATGGCAAACCGAATGTCTTCAGTGATTTTCAGCAATGCCGTAACAGTGCTATGACCGGGTCGGAATCCAGATTGGAATGGATTAAAAAGACTATTGGAACGAAGGAATAAGGAAAGCTGTTGGTGGACTATGTGCTCGAGAGCTTTGGAGAGGAATGGTAGGATAGATATGGGGCGGTATTCCGATACGGAAGTAGGATTACTAACTTTGGGTAGGGGAATGACATGGGCTAATTTCCAGGATGAGGGAAAAGTACCCGATGTTAGGGAAAAGTTAAAAATATGAGTAAGAGCGGGAAGGATCTTTGGAAGAATTAATTGGATCATTAGCTAGCTTAGAAAATTATCACTTAGGCTGCGGGCACGGGATTTGCGGCGGGCGGCGCGATGGCGGTTGCGGGGCGGCGCGATTTGAAGCGATGGAATCAACAGTATGGCGTACTATGGGACCGGGCACGAGACCCGCGATTTCGAGCGGCGCGATGCGCGATGCACGGGCGGTGCGGGGCGATGCGCGGCGGCGCGGAAGAGATGGGAACAAACTAGATTGATAGTACTAGAATTGTATTGAATTATAATTTTAAAATAATGGACATTTATAATGAAGAACTTATTTCGTGTATTTCATCAAAAGCTGCTATATGGGACAGTGAAAACTTGCACCATATAAATATTCTCCAAAATATAATCAAAATGTACTCATTCTCGTATAGTTTTAATATTTTTCGAATGAAAACTTAGTTATAAAGAGTAGAAAATTCTCCTTAATTAGTTCTTTTTTTTATTGGATGAACACCATTTCTTGGAAATAATTGAGCTCTCATCAGGATACTAGGCTCCAATAATTCTCTTCAACGTAAACTCATATTTTTCACAACCGAATAGATGAAACATGTACCTTCATCTGTATGAAAACCAAGCGTCACTTTTTTCCGAAAGTTACTTTACGCTATCGCTTCAACAATAAAAGTATAAATAAACAGAATATAATATTATCATTCTTCACAACACTACTTTGGCGCGATTGAACGACCGTTTTTTCGTGCCCCGCAAGACACCGCTGCTAATCGCCCCGCGCCGCGCCGCGCCGCAACCGCCATCGCGCCGCTCGTCGCAGATCTCGTGCCCGCAGCCTTAGAATTAGCTTTTTAGAATTTATCGTATGGCTTAACGAATTTAGACGCAGTTTTCACTTATGTATTGTAGCGGTGAAAATTAAATTTACAGAGTTCCGTCTGTAAAATTATTAGATTGTGAATTTACAGAAAGGTTTACCGAACCGAACCTGAATCGAAGCGAGAGCATTTACTAGTTTCAAATAAAATTATTATTCATAAAATCGTATATTCTGAAAATCTATTATGTGGCGTGATTAATATATACGGACACAAAAAGGCGAACACAATAAAAAAATATCCAAATTTAAATTCAAATTGAAGCCCGCTCGGGGATCGAACCTGGGAACGTCAGCCTAGAAAAGAAGAGCGAAGAGCGCTGAGCGAAGGTCATCATCAATTTATTTAGAAAAGTACAGTATCTATCTATCAGTCTTAAAGTCTCAATACAAGTATTCATCCATCACACACATACACTTTATATTACATGTACCTACACACAATGACATGTTCGCTCCTCCCACGTTACTAGGTAGTAAAGTAATGGTAATTTTTTTTATTTTATTTTATAGATTTTTCATTAACTTGTACACAGGACAACAAGTCGTAGTAGACTGCTTCTTGTCAAATTTCGTGATTCTAGGTTACCAAGAAGTACGTCGCCTACCTGTAGGTTTTGAATACCTGCTTTCCTGTGTAAAATGGTCTTCACCGACAGAAAGACGGACAGACAGACGGACAGATTCACCAGAAGTGATCCTACAAAGGTTCCGTTTTTTCCTATTGAGAAAAAATTTGTATGGTTATCTATAAATAATCGTAACTAAAAATATTTCGACTGCGGCTATTAAGGCAGGTTTCCCGAATAATATACTCGTAATACCTAGGTTAGATTAAGCACTTTAAGCGAAAGAAGGGCAGTTAGTATTCAAGCAGGACATAAATCTGTTTTAGGTATAATGGGCACACTTAATTATATTATGTATTTTTATTGTTAAAAATTTGGCTATAGGGTAATTCAAAAACGATCGCCTATTTATCCGAGTGAACGTATACAAAGCCAATCTTCATTGTTTTGTACCATAACATGCAGTTATTTTTACTTTTATAAAAATATTTCATGATAAGAACGATGTCAAAATAAAAAGTGAGAAGTAATCACCAAGAAAAAACGTATTATTATACCTACTTATTTAAAACATTCACTACAACGAGCTCGCGTAAGGCTAAGTCAAAGTGCGCCGGGCGCGAGGCTCCCGGCCGGGCGGCCTAAGCGGCGCGCTAAATGACGTCATCACAGAGAATCGAGAAAGCGCGCGCGATTTAAATAGTGCCTACCTTGAATAATTAATAACTCGGTCATTTCTTGATGGATTTTAAAAATTTAAAAACTGTCATACTAGAGAAAACAAATCCTAAGCGCTTAGCTACATCAAAACCAGGTTTTCAGTTACGTGAATGATCCTCATTAGGAATTTAGGAGCCATGTACGAATGTCTCTAAGTCTAATATTTTTGTGTATAAAATTATAAAGGATTTGCATAAATTATTAAATAAATATTTTTTTTTCGTAGGCATATCGGCACAGAGTATCATCGTCGGTGCAGATCGCTCGGATCGCAGCGGTGACGGTGGTGGCGGCGTCCTTTATCCTGGGCACCTTCATCCTGGCGTCCAGCTGGGTAGCCGCGCGAGCCTCGTGCCACCAGCTGGAGCAGCTCGATGCCATGCTCGACAAGGAACTGGCGCTGGAAGGCAGGGCGTACGGCAACGACGGGTTGATGGCGGTGAGTTGCATATTACAGTCGCAATACTAATAATAGGTGCAATTATATCTTTGTTTATCAAAAATACAGTTACAGAAAAATAAAATGATTTTTTACCTTTCTGATAAAGTTTTGTTGTTAAAATAGGTATATAATTATTTTTTAATCACTTAAATATCTTCGTTTATCAGAGAATACACTTATAAAAAAATTATATAATTAGATAAAGTAGGTACGTATTTTATTGGTTAAATAAGCGAAAGAAAAAGAACCATATTTCATACAGTTTAGTGAGCTATGCACATTAATGAATTATTAATTATGAACGCATTGTAAATTTTCTACAATTACGCGTTAAATAACGTTGATCAGTTTTTTTATAAATACTTATAGTGTTTTTCCTTACCCGAGACTGCTCAATTTAGAATAAGTTCAAGTGATAGATTTTTGTCTTTATCCATTTCTTTACGTAAGAAGCCCGATGCCAGGAGTGGCCAATAAATTATTGGCAATTCATCAATGATGCGAACGTGTTTTGTCCTGAGCTTCTTGTACTTGCAGAATTGTAAATGTCATGATATTATCTTGTGGGAAAACCTCACGTGATAGGATCTGGACGGTTTTAATGTTGTGAGAAAACGCGTTAGTAGCAGATTTAACGTTTGTTCATGACAAATGAAACGCAGGATCGTTTATTCTCGACTGCTACAATACAGTGTCATCATGTCACGATTCATCACGCTAGCATGCAAAAGATCTTATTGCTAATGATATATTATATCTCATCAAAAACATAAATGTGGAATGAGAGCCAACTTGGCTCAGCCAAGTTCAAAAAAAAAAAGAATTGAGATCTAAATAGGTGCCAAGTTCTGTGTAGAAAATCCTAAAACTTTAATTACGAGAACATGGATTCAAGCTCTATATTTGACTTGGATAGTTTTTACGTACCTACAGGCTACATTAGGTAGTTATATTTTTATAATTATCTACATTAAGTTTGTTAGGTTGATACGTCTACAACTTTTCTAAAATGTGGATGGTTAGTAGCTCAACTAGCCAAGTAAGATATAGAGTTTGAATTACATGTTACTAAAATTTTAGTATTTTCTACACAGAACTTGGCACCCACTTAGATCTCAATTTTTCTTTTAGCTTCACCTGTATGTTTGTTTGTCTGTTTGTTTGTAACTTTTCTTTGAACTTGATTTTGACTCAGTTCAAACGGTCAGATTTCTTTCAAACTTCGTAGACTTATCGAGGATCGATGACAATTCAATATTTAAAGAAAATTATATATATATATATATATATATATATATAATTTTCTTTATAATTCTAATTAATTTATAAGTCTAATTGTCTAATTGTCTAATTGAATCGTCTAACATTTCATCCACCACACTTGTTAAAATACCTAATAAATCATTAATGATGCACTATCAAATCTTCCGTCAGTACGAACTTAATAAACAGTTGTTTAAAACACTGGTCTACACACTGACACTAAAACGGTTGTTACACAACTTCTTTAACAAATAAATAAATCGCAATACCAGTAATTAATATCGCACGCACTGCTGCGCTCACGACACGCGACGCGACGGTACGACTGTTTGTGTACAACTGTACATTGCTTTCGCACGGCAAGACGCAGGGGGCGGGACAGCGTCGAAGCGTGCGGTGCGGGCGGTGCGGCTTTTACGAAAAGCCGAAAGGCGGCGTTTACCTTTGTAAACGCCGGCGCGGCGTATTATGTGGCGTGGCGGTACCTTTGGCGGCATGATCGCGGCGGTGCCATAAAACCTAACTTCGTTAATAGCGGCGAATACAAAGCATTGCGAAATTCATTAATGTATCGTAAAATAAGGTCGATGCTTGCTCGACCACGGTGTCTATGATTACTGTATTTTAAAGGATAATTTGCTTAAAAATTAAGGCCATATTTTTTTTACATATTCGGGCTGAGAATCGCGAGATGAGTGCCCCCCTGAAATATTTCAGTCCGATTCGATTTCATGCTGTATATATAAGAATTGCTCGTTCATGAAATTTAAAGGAATAGGTATTTAGAAATAGGTAGGTATTTTAAATGTAAATTTATCAATAACTGTTTGAGCTAAATTTATAATGGGCCTTTCATGTACGTAGGTTAATTAGGTCTGGAGTTGTGAAGGGGTCAAAAGTAGCTCGAAATGCTTCGTGTAATATTACAAAAATGGCGCTGCGTTACCAGTTCCATTTTTTTAACTTTGGCTGGACACGCTGCCGCGTAAATATTTTTGTGTGACTTGTTCAAAATAATACCAAAATTATTAGAACTCTTTGTTTCTTTTTAACATTATATAAGTGGGATTGTTAAAATATTTATATGAAAAAGAAAACTTACAGACAAGGATAATCTACTTTAACTTCCAAGCTCGAAATAACATTTGGTAAGTTTTTGCACGTGATTTAGATAAAACTTCTGCATAAATTACCTAGTAGCAAGTATTTCTTCACGGACTTTCCTGAAGTTCTTAATTTTAATTTATTCATAGCTTGAATAATTTATCACACAAAAAGTTTTAATTCTCAGGATTCTCATAGGAATAACGCTTTTGTATAAACAAAATGTTTGTATTGATTTAAATTTAGTGAATCTGCGTTTAAATTTTACTTCTAAAATTTAAAAATAATTAAATATCACTTTCTTTTCTTTGAATTAGCTAGAAGGATAAAGTTAAAAGTGAAAAATATAGTTACCTAATGTCAAGAAATTAAATAATCATAAATAATAGTTAGGTACATATTATCTATAATTTAAAAATTCAGCGACAGTAAACGCATTAAAAGTAAGTATAATCAAGTATATTGTACTAAAGTACTGGAACAGATATCGCGAACAAAAGTGTCGCGACCATTGAAGTATTTCACTAGCGTATCTAATAGAACCGTCACCTCGAACACCATACCATGTCCCAATGCATTGGCGCCACGTGGATTCATTCGATTTTGTAAGGAGAACCGAGGCTCAATTTTGAAAATCGAACCTCCCGGGCGGGACACACATTATGTTCGAGATGTCTGTTCTATGACATTATACTTCAATGGTCGCGACTCGCAATTTCTAGGTTCTAGTTTCAAAATCGAACGACTCCATTGAAAATTGAAGCCCATTGGCGCTAATTCATTGGGACATCAATCGTGTTCGCGGTGTCGTTACTACTAATAATATTTCAGTGTACTTACCTAATATTTTTTAATTGCACTTCTTCACAGCACAATATTTTGCCTCATTTTGAAATACTCCAATAGAGGAGGACCTATTAAATAATGCAATTGTTCCGATAAAATATAGTAAAATGAATCTCTTTTAACTCACCAAACCGCATCTAAGTATCTAAATTATTATGACGTGGAAAACAACATTGTTATAACCGCCATGACAATTCTATAGAACAAAGCGACATTCATGGTGACTAAGTAACTATGTAAGTAATAGGGAGGCACTATTTTGTACTCGTATACTGAGATCCTTTTGCGTCTTTATTTAGGCATGTTTATTAAATTATGAAAATCGAAGAGTACCGAACAGTGTGTTGTTTTATTTTGCTCACGATTGCATTTCGTGTTCTGAATAGTTATAGCGTTGTGTTGTCATGTTTGTTGATTCAATAGATATCTAGTAGGAGAGCATTGAAGTATTATTACTAGCGTATAGAACCGACACCGCGAACACCATGTATGTCCCAATGCATTGGCGCCATGTGGCTTCAATCTTCAATGGATTCGTTCGATTTTGAAAGGAGAACCGGCGGGGCTCAATTTTGAAAATCCAACCTCCCGGGCGGGACATACATTTTGTTCGAGATGTCTGTTCTATGACATTATACCAAAGATGTATTTTGCATTATACTTCAATGTAGTCCAGGAGAGCCATAGAGGAGAGCTATATTTTATTGCTATGACTTATGAGAGAATAAAGCGCGTAGCGAAATTCGAACATAATTCAATTTGCCAAAGGTTTACTTGTCATTAAAAGTATATAATATTTTATTTTATGTACTTTATAAATGTATTTGCAACACATAATTACGTATGGTATTCAGTCTTCTGTAATTATTCTTCATATAAATTTTAGCAATACCTGCAATGACTCCTGCATGCGTGCGTCATGCTTAAAATCTATATACCTATGTATATAAATACGCCGTTCTGTTACTCTTTTCTTTTATGAATTTACTTCATTATTATTGCACATGTCTGCAACTGCCGAGGTAATTGGTAATAGCTTATAAATATGTATTATATAACGTAAGAGTTATGTTGACAAACTGCTCACTGGGACTCGTGAGGAAAACTTATACTTTTTTATGTTATGTAATAGTTATTTATATTATCAGAACTTGAGTATAGGTAACTTTTAAAGGTAGAATCAGTACTACTACTAAATATTTATGTACCTACTTGAAGATTACTATGCGGATAAGATTTAAAATTACTAATGGGAATGACGCAGAACTTTCCAATCGTCATTTATAAGGCTCAAGAAACACATGAAGACTTGTTTATGTACCTCTGGGGTATTGACCTTCAACATTTAAGCACAAACTAAAATTAAGATTCAAGAGGTGTCTTTAGTTGGCTGACGTGTCTCATATTATTAATAAGGCGATTTGTCATTAGTCATTACATTATTATTTTTATTTTAATATCTTTCGTATGAATATTGTTTACATAACCCATAGCCTCAACCCATTAATGGCCCACTACTGGCCACGGTTCTCTTGTTTTTGACGAGGCCTAGAGCATAATCCACCACGCTCCTCCAGTACGGGTTGGTGGAGGGGATGGTCAATATGAGTGTCGGAAGTTTTCAAATCGCCCAGGCCCTCCGACATTGTTTAACGACTGTTACATTATGATAACAACAGGGACCGACGGCTTTACGTGCCCTACGAAGCACAGAAACGCTCAAGAATTTCTTGCCCCTAGCGGTCACCCATCTAACTACCGACCACGCCCGATCGACGCAAGCCGCCGGGCTATAAGCGCTTCATAATAATCATTAAAATTATAATAATTAGGCAAAGTTAGGAACACATAAAATTAGGTATATTTCCTTTGATGTTTTTTGTTATTTGTTTATAGTATTGTCACCAACATGACAATTGCATATTATGGCCGGTGTTCCGCATGGAGTGATGTAATCACTGGGTCTGTCACGTCTTGTTTCACCAGTGCATTATAAACATTGGGAGTACGTGACGTGGTGTGTGGTTAGGGCTGTCAAAACTATGAAGTCAAACATCCGGGATGTTTGAATTAGTTCTTTTCGTACGTCATTGAAAAACAGCGTTGTCGGGGTTAGTTTCTTGTAGGTTATGATTACGAATATTTTTTTTGCAACTTTTTGCTGTAGATTTCCCCTGATAAAGCGGTTTTTTTCTCTTTTTTTATCGCTTTCCGGACAACATCAGGTAAACCTGCTAGATTTGAATAAATGGGGAATCCTGGACGGATGGAACTATGGCTGCCCTATGTGTGGCATGTTGCTCGTACTAAGTTCTAATAAGTTGAATCCTAAAAATAAAAAAATTTTTTTTTAAACGCTTTTATTTCAATAATGTTTAGTTTATAAAATTAGCTACAAGTTGTGAAAATTTCAAGTCTCTACGTAAAATAGAACATAGAGAATTATGCGTCTAAAATCTGAAAATCGTTTTTTTTAATTTAACAACAAATAAACAATGAAAATTAGTTTAAAATATGATTTTCGTGTATTGTCATCGGAAATACACATGTCTGCCAAATTTCATCAATTTTCATTAAAGGGAAGTCATTCAAATTAACGTTACAAGATTTGATGCTTTGAAGATTTGATGCTTTGATGCTTTGATGCTCCGAAGTGAAGCTAAATATAATTGAATCCTAAAAAAATTTTTTTTTTTAAACGCTTTTATTTCAATAATGTTTAGTTTATAAAATTAGCTACAAGTTGTGAAAATTTCAAGTCTCTACGTAAAATAGAACATAGAGAATTATGCGTCTAAAGTCTGAAAATCGTTTTTTTTAATTTAACAACAAATAAACAATGAAAATTAGTTTAAAATATGATTTTCGTGTATTGTCATCGGAAATACACATGTCTGCCAAATTTCATCAATTTTCATTAAAGGGAAGTCATTCAAATTAACGTTACAAGATTTGATGCTTTGATGCTCCGAAGTGAAGCTAAATATAAAAGCGTTTAATAACCTTATTGCCGTGTAAATAGAGTAGCATTTTGATCATAATATTGAAGATTTGATGCTTTGATGCTCCGAAGTGAAGCTAAATAAAAGCGTTTAAAAAGCGTTTAAAAAGGTTCTAAAGTCCGACCGCAGCGGCAACCGAACCGACTCGCTCACCTTGAATCTCTTTACAAATGTTACGCAAACTCGTGTTTCTAAGACTCCTCTCAATAATTCCTTAGAAGAAGGATTGTTAAGAAACAAACGGAAGGTTACTATTGCTACACTGTAATAACATCAACAGTCACTGATTGCCCTGATTCATGCTTGTGATAACCTGATAACATGTCACCTGGAAGATTGTACTTAAGTTTCTTTGTTGACATAAATTGTAACTATAGTTACAAAGTAAGTTATCACTCAATTAAATTTCTTCAGTACGTGAATCAGTGTAATGAATTTATTTCGAGAAATCTGTATTTGGAGATCTTATATATTATTATAATATAGGTCTATCAAATAGGTATATTTAATCTGTACGCTCTTGTATTTATGTGTAGTTGATATTCTTCTTCTAAATATGAAATAAAAACAATTGCATGTGGCGAACATCTTGTTTGAATAGGTTATGAGCCCAGTCAAAAATGAAAAATATTTTTATTTTATTAAGTTTCAATAGTTTATGGGCTTCTCACGATTTATCAGTTATTTTTAATGTTTTAAAATAGTTAAATCGCAGATACAAGTTGTTTCGCGGAAACATGGACTTAAATTCATGGCCCAGAATCCCAACCCAGATCTGACCCATATAAAATGTTATTATCCTCGCGACAGTCTCAGTATGAGGAAACTTGAGTAGGAGAAAAGTTGAGGGTAGGCGTAAAGATAACATCTGTTTCGTAATCTGCGACTTTAATTTTGCTTTTAATACGTTTAATTACATTCATAATAGTAAAAAGTATAAGTTTTTGGTCTAAACGATTACCAACAGTGATGTGTTAAATAGTAATGAGCTAGGGTACGACTTATAGCACTTAATCGCGCCCGCCGTTCAACATAACCTGTTTACATAGAACCATAACCACGTATTTTGCACTTATTTGCTTATTGCGCCGAGTGTGAGGTTACCTGTGACTAGTGATATCTGACATGGAGAGCATTCATAAAAACCTGGAATTAAGCTGGTCACAAAGACTAGCGGATTTTGAAAAGCGGCTACATGCCGTGTCGACGACGCCGACGTCAAGTAATCCGTCCGTGCTACAGCTCCTGGAGGAATTTCAAGAATTTAAAAATACGGTACGTGAAGCTATTAATCTTCTGGGCCAGCAAGTTCGTGACATCATTAAGACCACCGATGCTATCGATATGCGTAGTCGGCGTAAAGTGCTGCTTTTTAATGGAATACCTGATGATGATGATATCGAGCTCGAGCAGAAGGTTCTCGACCTCCTTCACACTAGCATGGGACTCACAAATATAGACAAAACGTCCCTTAAGCGGTGTCATCGCCTTGGTATAAAAGGAAAAGATAATACTCGTTCCGTTCTCGTTCAGTTCCATGAGCATAAAACCAAAGCTGAAGTCTGGAATCTAAAGGCCAAGTTAAAGGGGTCCCCTGTATCTGTGTCTGAATTTCTTACGAAGATACGACAGTCTGTTCATAAGAAAGCTCGAAGCTATTTTGGCCTGCGGAATGTGTGGACATTGGATGGTTCCATTTATATTAGATTGCCAGGTGGTGGTCGTGCAAAAATCGTGAGTGATGAGGAGCTGGAGTCTCTCATTGTGAAGCACCCCATTGTGAGCCTACACGAGGAGTCTGCAGCCACTGGTGCACAAGGTACATCTGCGTCGGATGGGCAGAATACCAATCGCATACTGAAGTCGTCGCGGAATAAAAATATTCAACCCGATGATGATAAAAGGTCTAGGCGTGTGGTTTCTAAAAAGTGAACTGATTCCTCGTGACAACGAAGGGTTTAATTTTTGTTCTATTGTTTTTTTTTTTTTTTTGAAAAGTTGCAGTTTTTAACCCTTATTCTATATATGTATAATAAACAGAAAATGAAGCCCTTTTTCCTTTTTTGTTTAAGATGTGTGATGTTTTGTGATCCTGTTAATTAAAGGTAATGTATAGGTTACTGTGTTATTGTTGTAACTAGTAGATGTAGTGCTAAATGTGTGTCATTGATAAGGTTAAGGTACCTACCCATTCTTAACAATTTCAGGTTGAATTTACTTAGTATTTGTTTGAATTGTACACTTGTAGCTAAATAATTATAGTTGTTTTTTTTTTTTTCCATTGCATCGTAGGTTAATAGGTATATATGAATTGTCATTTTTTATCTGAACATTTACCTACCAGTTACCTGAGTACTTAATATCATATTTTTAAGTTTTAACCATCTTGTTTAATTGCTTCATTGTAATTGTTTACTTAATATAAGCCTTCAGTAATCCTGATTGTATCTTACAATAACTACTTACTCTTTCATAAATTACTTAACCGCTAGTAATTCATCCTTTGTACCCAACAGCCTGTAATTAGTGTGAAAGTAGGTGCCTATAATGTATTTGTAAACTACTTATTGGGTTTAAAATTTAAAATCCTTTTTCTATTCCTACTATAAATTTTTGTGTGCACTTATTATACTTACTTAGCAATGTGGACAAGTAGGGAGCGTATGACGCCAATAAAATTGGGTAAATACCGGCTAAAACTTTCATTAATACAAAGTCATGATGAGTGAATTTTCCGTTGTCCTGTAATAATTTTTTTTTTTTTATTATTATTATTTTTTTTATTTTTCTCGTTTTCCTACTTTGTCTGCATTGTTTTAACGGAAGTAATGTATAAATGGAATGTAATGTAATCTTACATACCTACATGCTAGAACCATGTATCTGATTTTCTAAATTCAAATGCTTGCTATTTTTATTGTACCTAGTTACATAAATATTTTTATGTTTTTAATTGTTACTCTGTTACCTACTTAAATGATGTGACTCATTAGATAATTTCTTTTCTTTTTTTTTTTTTTTTTATGTTGTCTATGTAAGCTTAACATATTGCATAATACAACCATTGTGTTTGATGAATTATTTTTATAGATATTGTATAAGCATGTATTTTTATTATAATTTTTTTTTTTTTTTTTTTTTTTTAATATCTGGTTGTATTGCATTCATTTCGGCTGCTTGGCTCGCGGGTTGGTGCTATAAATGTGCGTACTGTTTTGATTTCCACCTTTTATTATTATATCTTTTTTTTTTTTTCTTGCTTATCTACACTATAACACTTAGTACAATTATTTTACTATTATAAGTACTTTATTTATAAATAATTTTTATATTTATATTTACAATAATTTTATATTTATATTTATTTTATTTTTACAATATTTATTTGCTTTCTCAATTATAATATGTCAGACGATGACTCATTCCATTCTACCTATTGCTCTTCTGATAATTCATATGTGTCCTGCGATGATGCTTTGAACAACAACCTACTAAGTACTCAACTTAATTCAATTTTTACTGATAATAAGTGCTTGAATGTATGTCACATTAATGCACAAAGTGTTCCAAGTCACTTTTCAGAATTGGAAAGTGTTTTTTCTGGTGACTACATTCATGCACTGCTTATTTCGGAAAGCTGGCTAAAACCTTCACTTGCCTCTACTTTATATCCCCTACCCGGTTTTGTATTACTTCGAAACGACCGTTTGGGTAAAGGTGGTGGAGGTGTAGCCATTTATCTGCGTTCGACTATTGCGTATAAAGTTTTATTAGCTTCCCCTTCCACTTATTCTGCCTCCGCTGAGTACCTATTCCTCGAGTTAGATTTAAAGGGTACCAAGGTATTGCTAGGAGTAGTATATTGTCCTCCTTCCACTGATTATTTCAACTCTCTTGAGAATGTTTTTGATCGTATTGCGTCCGAGTATGCACATCACATTATCATGGGCGATTTTAATACGGATTTGTCACACAACTCGACCCGTACACATAAGTTTAATTCTATAGTTGAGTCAGTGAACTTCAAGATACTACCGTTATCGTGCACTCATCATAATATTAACGCTGAGCCTTCATGGCTTGATTTAATCTTGACTTCCTCACCTGATCAGATTAGCACGTTCGGGCAACTCCCGGCTCCCGGCTTCTCACGCCATGACCTCATCTACGCGTCCTATAAGATCAAACCCATGAGGCATAAGCCCGCAATAGTTCAGATGAGAAATTTTAGTCGTATTGATGTTGAAAAACTCAGACTAGATGCATCCAAAATTGATGTTGGCCAGATTGAGGAGGCGTCTACGATAGACAGTAAAGTATCATTTCTTAATCAATTTGTACTCAATCTGTATAACACCCACGCTCCTGTACATGGAGTCAGGCTGAGACGCGGTCCTGCCCCATGGATGACGCGGGGGGTTCAGATGGCGATGAGGAGGCGAGACCGGGCGTTCCGAAAATTCAAAAACAATCGCACTGATGAAAACTGGTCAGCATTTAAGATAGCTAGGAACCGTTGCAATCAGATGGTACGAACAGCCAAACGCCGATATATTCATAACAATATTTGCAATTCTTCACCCGCAGACGTGTGGAAGTTTCTTCGTTCACTTGGATTCTGTAAGCCACAAGTACCATCCTGCGGTCCTTCTCTGTCACCTGATTCCCTAAATAAACATTTTGTCTCTTCCTCTTTAATTGACCCTACAATTAGATGTCAAACCATAGGTGCTATTGCTCTCATGCAGTCGCCATCTGTTCCTGCCTTCCAATTCTGTCCTGTGACTCAAGTAGATGTAAAAAAGACTATTTCAGTCATTAAATCAAGAGCAGTTGGAGTGGATGAAATTGGCAGAGCTATGATATTTCCAATAGTGGATTGCATTTTACCGGCAGTCACTCATATTATTAATTTTTCTCTGCTATCAGGCCAATATCCTGCTCTTTGGAAAAAGGCACTAGTAAGACCTCTCCCTAAAACTTCAAACCCTACACTCCCGAATCACTTTCGCCCAATTTCTATTCTTCCTTTCCTTTCTAAAGTTCTGGAAGCCTGTGTACATAAGCAACTTTCCTCCTTCGTATGTAAACATAATCTACTGAGCACGTTTCAGTCTGGATTCCGCTCGGGTCATAGCACCACTACTACTCTCATTAAGGTAACTGATGATATAAGAATGGGTATGGATGATAGGCTAATAACTGTAGTGGTGCTCATTGACTTTTCAAATGCTTTTAACACAGTCGACCACGTTATCCTTGTTTCCATCTTGTCCCACCTTAACTTTGCCTCATCTTCTCTCGAGTGGTTTACATCTTATCTTCGCGGTCGTCAGCAGTCAGTCCGCCTAGAGAATGAGTGCTCAGACTGGACTGAACTAAGCACTGGCGTTCCGCAAGGCGGTATATTATCTCCTTTACTTTTTTCGTTGTTCATCAACTTTATCACTTCTCTTCTTGATTGTTCGTACCATCTTTATGCTGATGACCTCCAACTTTATGCACAAGGTAGTGTTTCTGAACTTGACAGTGTGATTTCTCAGCTCAACCGTAACCTTGAGTCTGTGAATAGGTGGTCTAAACAATATGGAATAAGCGTTAATCCCTCTAAGTGCCAGGCAATTTTAGTGGGTAGCACGAGGCTACTAGCGAAGCTTGACTTGGTAAATTTGCCGAAGATTATGTACCATGATAGCATTATACCTTTTTCTAATTCTGTAAAAAACCTCGGGCTACACCTCGACAGCTGTTTAAACTGGAGAGTGCAAATAACGGAGATATGCCGGAAAGTTAATGGTACTTTGCAATCCTTTTACCGTTTAAGAAAATTCTTGCCGTATAGTACCAAAATTACGTTAGTGCATAGCCTAGTGCTTCCCATAATTGATTATGCTGATGTGTGCTACCCGGACCTAAACGAAGAGCTTCTAGATAAACTAGAGCGCCTACTGAATAACTGTATCCGTTTCATTTTTAATCTTCGCAAGTATGATCATGTCTCGAGTTATCGGCGTCAGCTTAAATGGCTCACCATTCGTGAAAGGCGTAACTCTAGGATTCTCTTGGTTTTGTTTGCTATTTTAAACGAACCTACTTCTCCTTCGTATCTTAAGGAAAAATTTCGGTATGTCTGTACCACGCACGACAAACACCTACGTTCTTCTAATAATCTAAAGCTTCTTCTTCCGTCACATAGTAGTGACTTTTTCCATTATTCCTTTACTATTCAGGCTATACTACTCTGGAATACCTTACCCGTAAACATTAGGAGGGCGAGAAGCAGAGGTATTTTTAAAAAGCTAGTCCAGGACCACTTGCTCAAAAAGACGATTAGTGGATGAGTTTTTCTTTAAATTCAACCTTTTAAAATACTATAAGTATAAGTATGTATATGTATATTTGGTGCTTATTTATATTGTTATATATATATATATCTTATAAAAGTGTATTTATATAATTCTTATTTATGTTCAATATATATTTATATAATATATATATATATATATATATATATATAAATACTATGGTTATCTGGATATAAGTATCTCAATATGTTGTTTTTTGTATTATTTCTTCCCGTTTTTTTTTCTAATCTTTTTTTTTTGTTTTCTTTGCCTACCTCACATTTTCACCATCACCCAGGGTCAACTGGCAGAGAATGCCATTAGGCATTAAGTTCGCCCTTGTAACCTCTAGTTTAAGGTGTTGCAAAAGAATAAATAAATAAATAAAAAAAAAAAATAAACTGGTGTGACGGATCAGACGAATGGTAAAACGGCTACGAGCTTGGACTTCCTGGTTTGTCTTCGTGATTGGACTCAGAAGACGTAAAAAAACTATGAAGAATGATTTGCTGTAGAGAATTTCCTAGTTTTGGCATGCTTAAGTGTGTTAAGCCGGATGCTGAATGAAAATTAGGAGCTACAGATGCAAGGACCAGAGCTCAGTAAGTCTTGATGATAGATTCATTGATCTATCTGCATATCAAGAATGTAGCAATTCCGATAGAAATGTGGGCTAAGCTAAATTACTGATTTTGATTCATATATTGGACATGGAAAAAGTTATCGTGTTTATAACCCTACCAAGAACACTGTTATGACCAGCAGATATGTCATAGTGATGGAGGATGCGAGTCAAGGAGCCGAAAGATGACACGATTATTTGGATTACTAACAAAGATACAAAAGCAGACATTATTGAGAAGAGTAGAGATTCAGTGGGGGAATCATCTCAGAATATTATTCTATACTTTTGTGCTGATTAAATATTAGCTAGTTTATTTTGATAAGTGGGGGTATTATTATAATATAGGTCTATCAAATAGGTATATTTAATCTGTACGCTCTTGTATTTATGAGTAGTTGATATTCTTCTTCTAAATATGAAATAAAAACAATTGCATGTGGCGAACATCTTGTTTGAATATTATATTTATTCTGAGATACTTACCCAATTAA
>CAWVQL010000431.1:0-42759 GCA_963932265.1 Thymelicus lineola
TAATTTCACGTCGTCTAACTCATATGCTGCTTTTTCTAAAAATATAGTACAAAAAACATGTCATATTTCAACTCGATATAATATTTCAACTTGAGTCACAAAAGACATAATATGCTTGAGAAGGCTTTTACTAAGTTAACATGCGTGTAACATCCTAGTCTTCACCATCATTTACTACTAGGTAGGATTTATTAGGCAGGTCAAGCTTTAATTTATCAAATGTAATACAACAGTACTTACGATTCTCATTTATTAAAGTAGATCCATCTGAGTTAAGTTTCTTCACAAATGATACTTTGTCTTCAGCTGTATTCTGGGCCCGAGTATATGTTATGGTTGTAACAACTAAAAAGAAATATAAGTTTACGTAGCTGCGAAATTATTCATCATGTTTTGGCTGGGGTGACAGTTTCTTTCTTTCTCTCTTATTTTTATCAGCAACGCATTGGCGATGTCTTGGGTTACTTTTGTCCATGGGTAACAGTATCCACTTAGTATTAGGTGGATTGTCAGTCAGAAACGCGAGGGAGTACATGTATTGACATTATGATTTTTAAATATGTTTAAAGTGATGGCAGGACCTCAATGGGGCATTCACCCGAAATAATTGAGGCGATTATACAAAAAAGAAAACTATTCGTTAATTTTAGATTAACAATAGAATGTTTAATAATATTGGGGATATTAATAAAGGGTGGTAATTAAACCGACTTCTTTTTAATAGCATTATTGTCCTCTAAAAATCTACACTGTCCTCTAAATTACTAAGTCAGCCACCGTCAATGGGCGTCTAAAAAATACTCTCATATCCACTACAAATTTTCAATGTAAGCTACTGTAAATACAACTTAGCATGGTAGTTATTTTTTAGCATCTACATTTGTAACATATATTCAAGTAGTAAACTTCTACCTAAAATATTTAAATATGACATCAATAAAGTAACTTTCGGGAAACTGCGTCATATCTTGTCGTCCAAAACACTACCTCAGTGCCTGAAGTCGAAGGTGTTCGAGCAGTATGTGTTGCCAGTGATGACATACGGATCCGAGACGTGGTGCTTCATTATTGGCCTAATCCACAAGCTCAGGGTAGCACAGCGGGCTATGGAGAGGGCTATGCTCGGTATTTCTCTACGTGATCGTATCAGAAACGAGGAGATCCGTAGACGAACAAGGGTAACCGACATAGTTCAAAGAATTAGCCGGCTGAAGTGGCAATGGGCTGGCCACATAGTGCGAAGGGCCGATAACCGTTGGGGAAGAAAGGTTCTCGAATGGCGCCCGCGTCTCGGAAAGCGGAGTATAGGACGCCCCCCGACAAGATGGACCGACGACCTGAAGAAGACAGCGGGAATCCGCTGGATTCAGAAGGCTCAGGACCGGTCAGAGTGGCGCAAGTTAGGGGAGGCCTATGTCCAGCAGTGGACCTCCAAGGGCTGATGGATGGATGGAAAGTAACTTTATCTACATCTTGTTTTATAACTCAGCATCTTTTAATTTTTTTGAAACATTAATAATTTATAACTCGTCCTATATTTTTAATCATCAAAATACCTAAAATTATCATTAAATATATTGAATTGTCATCAAAATGTCTATAATTAACATCAAATATATTGAATTGTCATGAAAAAGTACCTAAAATTAAGATGTGTAATAGTTAGTACAATAACATATAGTATATCTAATATAACTTGAAATGACGTTCACATGATATAATTTTCATATGCTATAAAAACAAATAACCTAATTTCATGATTATTTCATACAATTTTTATAGTATACCTAATGCTCTTTTGGAAGCAATTTTTTAAGTTTCGCGGGGTTCCCATTTTTCTCGTGAATAAAATCAGACAACCATAACCTAACCTATCCTTCTTTTGATTTGAGTTCAGTTGCTCTTACATGGCGAGGGCTTCACCATGATGACTGCCGTCAAACAGATCATGCAGTCCCTATTTTCATGATAAAAGAATACGATGTATTATTTCACATGCTAAATTATAAGATTTGATGTTTTATGCAGTCCCTATTTTCATGATAAAAAATACGATGTATTATTTCACATGCTAAAATATAAGATTTGATGTTTTATGCAGTCCCTATTTTCATGGTAAAAAATACGATGTATTATTTCACATGCTAAAATATAAGATTTGATGTTTTATGCAGTCCCTATTTTCATGATAAAAAATACGATGTATTATTTCACATGCTAAATTATAAGATTTGATGTTTTTAGTTAAGGCTTGAATTATCTTTTTTGAGTAACATTATGTTCAAGCTGTAAAACGTAAAATGTTGGTTAGTTGTAAAATCCATGGCTGAGTTAGTAAATTAGGTGGTGATGTACAAATCAGTGGGACAAGTAAAAATAATCGTTGTTCATTATTTGACGCTTTCTTTGGAATATTCAGGTGGCATTAAAAAGAAGGCGAATTAGTTTATTAGAAGCATCATTTTACCATGGCTTAGTTATAAAATCAGAGGTTGATCTCCGTGGCCAAAAAAAAATTCTGCGGCTTGACTTATTATTCCCGATTAATAACTTGTTTAAAATAGGATAAACCCAAGTAATTGTATAGAGGATAATGAGATTATAGCATGTAATCAGAAATAGTGGAGTTTTACTAATATTGCTATTCGATATTGCGATTCGATTGGATTATGCCAGTAATAGATAACAGCGTAAAAAACCCATTTGTATAAACTAGTAATAGCTATATAACTAGTATAAAAGAATTAAATAGATCATGCCTAAATGAATTATGTCTTAGGAAAAAGTATTATTGATAATAATCTACAGAAAATACTCTAATATTCACCTACACTCTTATTCAAAATTACCCATTTATACCCTAAAAAATTACTTAGATCACTTACTATGATTTGGCTAGAAATATAATAACAGAGGTTGACGGAATAGAATCTGCAAGGAGATATAATAGTGCAATAGATCTATCTGCAAATGCAATGAACTTATCTGTAAATACAATACATATTTTAAGCTTTTCTCAGATGGCTCCAAGGATGAAGGCGGATGTGGGGCTACCGTCTATGACCCGCAAAGTAATTTTAACTCACATAATTTGGTTAAAAAAATGCTTAAAAAATGCTACACAGAACCCAAATCACTTACCTACAAATAACACAACCAACACATTCATAGTGTAAATTAAATTTAAATTTAAATTTTGCCGGTATAAATATAAATGCAAGTACATCAAATTAAATTTACACTTAAAGTAATCATCGCAATTACAACATCCCTACTTATAGCTTTTGATAAGTACTCCCACGGTAAAGAAATATACAATAACTAGCGATCCGCCCCGGCTTCGCACGGGTAGTAGAGCATATTATTTATTTATTTATTTTATTTATTTAACAATTTTCGTACACACATACAATAAGTGAGACTTAATAATAGAAATTTTGTACTAAGGTACTGCTTATTTCTATCAGAAATCTCTTCCAGCAGACCTAGGAATGGAGAGGTGATGTAGAACTTGATTAGCGTGCAAATTGTTTTTAACACACTAAAAATTATAATATGTTGTTATATAATATAATATAATAAATACACATATTTTATTTATTACTTATTATGTCTTCTTATTATGTTTTGTCTTGCTTAAGTAAGCTAAAGTAAAGTAAAGTAACAAATTGATAAGAATTAATACTGTATCCGTTTAAATAACTTTTCAGTTACTGCATCATACGCGACCATTTTTTTTGAAGTTTAAATGGTTGTAGGTAGTGTGAAATTCTTAAAAGATAAGCATATGCTATCACGGACTTTTTTGTCGACCTATAAAAGAGGAACAATCCCGCCAATACATTGTTTTCTAATATTTATTTATTACGACCCGTGTGGCGCAATGGTTACCATGCCGGATCGCCGCGCCAAGGGTCCGGGGTTCGATTACCAGCGCGGCGGAAATTTGAATGTTGAGTTTGAATTTCTGTTCTCGGTCTGGGTGTGAGTGTTCTTGTCTTGTGTTGTCCATGGCACCACGACACAGGGAATCCTAGTGTGGTTGCTATGAGTGTGAAGCGTTATTTATTTATTTATTTATTATTCATTCGTTCATTCATTCCTCAATTATTCACTCATTCATTCGTTCGTTCATTCATCATTCATTCATTCGCTCATTCGTTCACTCATTCTTTTATACACTTATTCATTCATTCACTTATTCATTCATCATATTATTATAGTTAAACATATACTTAATATTATAAAGCTGAACAGTTTGTTTGCTTATGTTACGCAAAAATCATGTATGATGGAATTGTTCCAGAGAGGGACAGTGCGAGGGAGAGGGAGAGGAAGAGGGAATTAAATGATCTCTGATTTGTTAAACCTACCAAAACCATAAAAGTTCAAAGTAACAACATTTACATTCGTTGATTGTTAGGTGATACGAAGTTCGCTGGATCAGCTAGTATTTAAATAATATTATTTGATTCCTATTCCTAATGTGGGGCACATTTATGTACATATGAGGAAGAGAACAGGGCCTAAAACACTGCCTTGTGGTACGCCAAATTTATTAGTTATTCTGTCTGATTCATATACGCGGTCAGTTTTTTTTTTGTAATTTTAATAATCTAATTATTTTTAGATCCGTTTTCCCACTTATTCGATACCTACGAGTACATTTACATTTTTGAAAAAGAATGCTCATCTTCATGATCAAAAGCTTTAAATATCCATAAAGAGGGCAGAGAGATCACTCTTTGGGTAAAATCCTAGTGTTTTAATTATCTTCAATGTACAGACATAATCTCCTCCCACTTTTATAATATTAAGTACACATAATATTTTAACGCTTTTTTCTCTCAGATACGTCACTAATCTGTGTGAATTTATACTTAATTATTCCAATAATTTATATTTTACACAATATTTTCTAACCTTTATAAGTAAAGGTTAAGTAATTGATAAAACTAAGGTTTTTATCAATTTTATTCAATAAAAATGACTAGTAAATCAGTATAAACTTAGCTGTTGAAATAGTAGGTAATGGCGGAGTGTGATGTTTACAAATTCTGTGCATTTTTATGAATAAATTTAAGAACACACAATTTTTGACACACGCTGCCAGGAACATGAACAATCTAGTGTCTACAAAATTGTTCTGATTATAATGGCATGTACGTGGGTCAACCTCGTAGAAATTTTGACACACTCTACCGGGCACATAATATGGCCGCGTACAGGAATGGTCACGCTGATATAATAGTGGAGTCTAACTGCACTAAACACCTAATCGAATCGGGTCACAGTTTAACTAGTAATCATAGTACATATTTAAGATATAATATAATATATTACATAAATCTGAAAAGGTTTTTAAATTAAGTATATTAGAAAGAAAGAAAGAAAGAAAGAAAGAAAGAAAACATTTATTTTGCTAAGCACTGCAACAAGTTACAAAAACACTAAATATACCATTTACAAAATATTATAAGTTATGAAATCGATATAACCTGCTGCAGCACTGCTCAACAAAAAAGGTACGCACTCAGCATATGCCGCGGGTAACCACGGCTACTGATTTTCAGTACGACCTTTATTGTGTCGCAATTCGGACGAGTGATTACAGTTCGCCGCATAAAGAAAAAAAAGAAGATTATTATTATACATTACATTACAGTTTCAACTACTATAGCTTAAAAATGAGCTAAACATGTTTTACATGTATTAGAGCAGTTAGAAATAAAAAACATAATAATACTTAACCTAAGTTTTACACTGCTGAATGAACAAATTAATGTATCCAACTCGCCTTTACTGAGGATTTTCAAATCATACATGTTAACCGCGGATTGTTGCAAAGTAGACTAATACTAACTTAATAGCAATGGTTTGGTTTTCCGCAAAGTAACGCCTGATAATATAGAAAAGTGGCATCTTTATTAAACGTACTATAATATTATTTAGCGATAAAATCTGTCTTGCCGTGGACCGTGTGAATAATTACATTAATTTTAATTACCAATCTCCCGTTACGTCCATTTCAATGTAAATTATATAAATAAGTAAATAAAATGACTCACGTTTAATTTGTTGGAAGCCATCATGTTGTTCTTGTAATTTTTTGTGAAATTTTGTATACTTAACAGTCTCTTCATGCTTATGAAGGCTTTGCGAACCACTTCAGATGCTTTCATGCTGGGGCCACACTAACGGGAAATGCCATTAATTATCGCGATGATGGACGTTTAACGTAGGTGTAGCCATGACTTAACGCGATAATTTGACAACGGCATTCACACTGCCATTCGACAGTAGGCGATAGCTCAAATGGCGGTACATCAAAGAGATTAACGCGAGAATGAATGCGTTGAAGCGGCCACACTACGTATATCAGTGTGAATCGTGAGCGCGTTGGGATCGCACGTGTTTGTCTTCGTTAATTACGTACTATGGCTATGGAGTGGAGTAACGAAAAAGTAAAGCGCGTCACACATGGCGAAGATACTATAACATTTTAGCTTAAGATAAAATATCGCTCACTATACATTTTGTATGAACCATCACACACGGCTAAGGTACGATAATATTTTCATATTACGCATGTTAAGATATCGAGCGATATGGACATTTTATATTAAGGTGCTTAATATATCGTAACATGCCATGTTAAGATCCAAAATATCGTAAATATCGTAAGCTCCTTACACAGAGTGTGCACAATATTCGATGCAAAATGGAATGAAATATATTAATTTTACTTCTTCTTAGCCGTGTTGGTGTTGGCGGCTTAGAATACTGACCCCAATCCCGCGCCGGATGGGTGTCTTAAGAGGCGACTTAATCCGGCCCGCTGGTGGTAGGGCCCTCGGAGGGATTATATTGGTAGTATAGATTTTAATTGTTAATTAATACCATTATTACTATTATAATTTCTCCAGGGGTTCGCCCTGTGGATAGCTACCACCAGCATGAGTCAGCCGCCAAACGACTCGTCGTGTTCCGACTGGGGGCTTGAGAGCCAGTTCTTTCTTTCTTTTTCTTCTTTCTTTCCTGGCCGGCAACGCATCACTGATGCCTTTGGTGTTGCTGATGCCCATGGGCGACGATAGCCACTTACCATCAGGTGGATCGTCAGCTCGTTTGCCGGATATTTCCATAAAAAAAACCTTTTCTCTCTGTTTTTGTTGTTGTTTTTATTATTAGTACGCAAAATATTGGAAACTATTGGAAACTATAAACTATAAGCTTTCCTTTGACTTTTTAAAATATATTTGAAACATTTTCGATGAAAGGTCTTCGTAAAGATTAAACTCACCGCGGTCTTTCCTAAACTTTATATGATTAATTTCTACCCAAATTGTTCGGTAATGGCAACGTGCGGCAGAAATTTTTAAGTCATATTCGAAGTCAGAATCATCATCCGATGAGCTATCCAATAAATCTAATAGTAAGGCCGTATTATTAATATTAGACTATCCTGTATATAGATTGCGGGGAAAGACGACGTGTGACCCAGAGAAAGATTCGAGCGGATATAAATATTATCGTATCTTAGCCGTGTGCGATACCTTAAGATACTATAATATTTTATAGCAAGGCATCTTAACATAATATATTATCGTATCTTCGCCGTATGTGACGCGCTTAATTGCATTTCTCGAGATTCTGCAAACGGAGCCATGTTTGTGGGATCCGAGACTCAAAAGTTTCAAGAATCGTGCTTCGCAAAATGATGCTTGGCGACGAATAATGGAATTACTAACTTTTAAAGCAACTATTGAAGAAATTAAAAAGAAGAAGGAAAGCCTAATGGGTTATTATAGAATCCATTTAAACAAATTTAAAATTCAAGGAACATTAGCGCCAATTTTATCGCCAAGAATGGGCATTCACGTTGACCGTTCAAGTGTAGCCACTCACCTTATCGCGTTAATAATTAACGCAATATTTATCGCGATGATAGGCATTTACGTTTCCTGTAGTGTGGCCCCAACATTGAGATCACCAATGGTCCGAACTCCGAATCATAGTAGGTAATTTATTTGCTGTCTGACCCGTTAGCTATTACTGACGCAATGTGGTCTATAATCTACTTATTTTATTTCATGTTATCATTCTACAAACTCAATAATAATTACCGATCCAATCCGATCCGATTTTTTAAGGGATCGGATCGGATCGACACATCCCAAACGCGGCGTAGTTTGTCCCGTGTTGGCCATGTGCCTTACATTTCGTTTTGATTAACGATGTTACATTGAAATGTAATTACATTATCTTGCTTTTTTTTAACTCATAGTTCTTTAAGCGCGAAATAAATGGAAAAAATGATGAGAGTGAAATTTTAAGATTTGTAACACGGACGGTAACCAATACGGTGACGAAAAACGTAACGCGCGTTTTTAAAAACACTGGTTTTGAAAAAATTTTTTTTTTATTGAAGTTATACTTCTTTTGGCGCGATGGTGAAAAATGATGAGAGTGAATTTCTACGATGCGCGCGCACACCGACACCTAAATTCTGCATCGTGAAGTTAGCTCAATTCTGTATTTTTTCTGTATGCAAAAAAGTTTTCACAGTATTTACCTCATTACAAACGATTTTATAATCGATTGAATTGATTCATAATAATTGATTGATGGAATATAATAATATATTTTATGTATTATTTGTTAATTATAATTATAATATTAATTTATTTCTTACATGTTTTCGTATTCCATACATATTAAAACTATGTAATATATTTAGAATTACCATTCAATCGTTACGCTAATTTTATTAAATTACATTTCGAATATTTTGACATCGATTAATCGATTGACAACAAAGATGATGTAATCCCTAATAATGTAATTTTGGTAACCATAGTATTTATAAATAACAAACACCACTGTACTGTCATATTTGTCATCGATCTTTCATGTTTCTACGCGTGGTTTTTTGTATTTTTCTATTAAATATTTTCAGCGTACCTATTTGGAGTCCTATTTACTATTGAAACTCATCGACACGCACACAGTTATTTTAATTTACTGTTGTATTCGATTTCGTACTTGTGTTTTGGTGAATGTGTTTTCGCAGTTTCGCTACAATTTCTGGCAAACCAATACCATATGAATATGGACTACTTAATCGCCTGTTTTGTGACTGACAAAGGTTCAGAATAAGTCCTGAACACTGGATAACGTACCCTATACATCTTTAGAAGATCAGTAGTTTGCTGTGGCCATACTTACAATGAGTATGTTATGGTATCTTGATTGGGCAAGGTACCAACGAAATATGTAGGAGTTTTAATTGTGTGGGGTGTTGTACTGGCAGCCAACACATGCACATAGGTCAGGTGTTTAGAATATTAATATATTCAAATAGTGTAACAATAGAATGTGTTCTATTATGACAAAAAGACTTCTATCTGAGACACGAACCGGTGTAGACATAATTTGTAATGTTATTATAAACAATATTATTATAAAGTGTAACTATACAGTATTCACAATATAGAATATAATGAAGTGAGTGTGTTTTGAATAGCCCCTCTCCTCCAAAGTCCAGACATAACAAAAAGAACCTTCCAACAGGTTATGGGCCCAGAATATTAAAAGATTAAAATTTATTGAAAAACCAGTGATTTACATAGCCTACATTATAACCTTGGATACCAGTTGTTGATATACAAATAAGCATAGCAACCAGTGATGGATACTTAGAAGATAATGAAGTAATTAATGGGCTTCGTGAAGATGAAGTCAGAGAAGTTCGAGAAGGTGATATAGGAAGAAATGATAGAAATGGAATTAATGAAGTTCGAGAAGGTGATAGTGGAGGAAATAATAGTAATGGAGTTAATGTAATTCGAGAAGGTGATATAGGAAGAAATGATAGAAATGGAATTAATGAAGTTCGAGAAGATGTTTGTATAAGGAGAAATAATAGAGGAAGAAATGAAAATCGAGAAGAAAGAGAAAGAATTGTAGATATTCAAGAAACAGATATATTTGGTGAAACAAATGAAGATGAAACAATTGACAGCGGAACAAATGAAAATGGAACAAATAATAGCAGACAGATATAGTTTATAATGGAAGATGGAGAATTCTCGTTATTGACATTCGAGGAAGCAATGAATTCAAAAGACAAGGAAAACTGGTCAATAGCTACAGAAATTTAATGTGAACAATGTGAGAGATTGCAGCTACCCGAGTATTTTGGTGGAGCAACATCCATCAGTCAAGGTAGATAAGAAAATTATTTCAAAAGTGAACTTAGTGTGTTTCGGGGGAAATGGGTTGATTTTTTTTGTTAGTATATAAGTTTTATAGGGGAATTTAAATGTTGTTTACAACGATAAATATAACTAAAAAGAGACAAGATAATTCAATAATTAAGGGGGTGTTGATAATTTCAATAAATAAACAATTAAGGGGGTGAATAGTGAATGTAATTGTTCATTGATTGAACATCATAAAAACAATAGTCACAAGAAGTCAATAATATTTGATAGAAAGTATACTTACACGAGTTTTAAAATCCATATATGTCTCTTTTATAGTTTTGTTTTATTGTTGTTTTGTTTTTAATAATTATTTTGTTTTTTAGTATTTATAATAAAATAATTTCTGTTGATATTTGGATATAAGTGAAAAGAAAATTTGGGAAGTGAAAGAGTGTAAGGGATAGTGAAAGGTTGTATGTGTTTTTCGAATTCGGGTGTTGAGTCTAAATTTATGTGGAATTGTATTTAGTAGTTTATGAGTGTTGAGTTTGACTGGTTGAGTGTGAATGGCAATGGTGGATGGGATTGATGTTTTGTTTATTTATTTAATTTGAAGGTGATATTGGAGGAAATAATAGTAATGGAGTTAATGAGTTGTCGAGAAGGAGTTTAAGGAGTTTTAAATAAACTTATGGAAGTTTATGCTGTGAGGTGTCGAGAAGGAGTTTGAGGTATTTGAATAAACTTATGGAAGTTTATGTAGTGAGTTGTCGAGAAGGAGTTTGAGGTATTTGAATAAACTTATGGAAGTTTATGCTGTGAGTTGTCGAGAAGGAGTTTAAGGTGTTTTGAATAAACTTATGGAAGTTTATGCTGTGAGTTGTCGAGAAGGAGTTTGAGGTATTTAAATAAACTTATGGAAGTTTATGTAGTGAGCAGTCGAGAAGGAGATAATTTTTAATAAACTTTTGTTTTATGTATGGAGTCGAGAAGGAGTTTAAGATGATTATAGTTATTGATGTTTTATGTGGCGAGTCAAGAAGTTAAGGTTCTTGACGTTATATAGTTGAATGAAAGTACATGTTTGGTCGAGTATGAGTTGGACAAGTGAGAAAGGGATTTATAGTAGTAACATTAAAGTTGGTATTCAGTTTGAAAGGTTGAATTGATAGTTGTTGGCTGAATTGAAATGGAGTTAGGTGGAAGTAATTGAATGTAAGTGGTTGTGAGATTTGAATGTATAATTAGGCATGTATGGAAGGTAATGTTAATTTATGAAAGTTAGTGAGTTGTGTGGTTTTGGTTTAATGTATTAAATTATATACAGGGGGTTAAATGTGTGCATGTGTTGAGGGGGTGTGTAGGAGTTTTAATTGTGTGGGGTGTTGTACTGGCAGCCAACACATGCACATAGGTCAGGTGTTTAGAATATTAATATATTCAAATAGTGTAACAATAGAATGTGTTCTATTATGACAAAAAGACTTCTATCTGAGACACGAACCGGTGTAGACATATTTGTAATGTCATAATAAATAATATTATTATAAAGTGTAATTATACAGTATTCACAATATAGAATAACATGAAGTGAGTGTGTTTTGAATAGCCCCTCTCCTCCAAAGTCCAGACATACTAAAAAGAACCCTCCAACAAAATATAGCGCCTCCTGCACAACTAAACGAAATATTAATATAAATGATAACTAATAAAATCTCTTGAAATATGCAATAGCTTTTATTATACAACCTTTTTATGACATTCGTTTTGGGTAAAAACCATTTAAGTAGTAGATAGTATAATAGACACCCGCCAACTTAGTTTTAACCATTAAACTCGTAGATTCTATTGGCAAGTCACGTATTAATTTTGGGATTTTATTATAGAAATGTACACCAAGCCCTATGAAAGATCGTTGCACTTTACTTTGGCGGAACGAAGGCGTAATTAATTGATACATTCTTTTTGTTTGGCGATTATTAATATCAAAATTTTGTTTATACGCGTTTATATTCTTCCTTATAAAAACTACATTATTAATTTATTAAGTTGGTTAACCTTAGCTGTGTGTTGTAATGTTTAGTTTGTACGATTCCCTAACATGAAATATTACATGTTTCTTCTGATGTATATAAATATTATTTACTAGGTTGATCCAAAAGTAACGATAGTAAAAATGATACACGTTCAAATAAAATAATGTATTATTTTACAGTCTCCTAACTAATCAGTTCACATTCTCGGTAGTTATATTAAAATTACAACAAATTGAATTGCTTTAAATTGGGTTGGCATACGAATGATCCAAACGCACGCCTAATGATAAATAATCACTATCGGACGAACATGAATCATCAAAACTGCTCTCAGATTCCGTATCACACTCGTCTTTCAATTCTATAATAAATTTATCAATTTCCGCGTCTAAGCTTCCATCCATTTTACAAAACTTATCCTCAATATGTCGCACATGTTTTATACGCAGTCGGGTTTTTTGTATTTTTTAATTTTTTTGTGTGTAATAGACCTATATTCAGTTGGAAAAAATATTAGAACACGATTTCGTGAGCCATGACCACGTTTTATCCTATAATATGTACCTACGTTTGCCCAAAATTCTTCTGTATTTTCATTGAGCGACTCAGTTTCTTTTGTTTTTTGTATTTATAACACTATTTTCTATTTTAATTTTCAATATTATATTACATTGGTAGAAAATGCAAAAAATCGGGAGAAACGGTCGCTAAAACGGGATATCGGGAGACGATAACCAAAATCAGTAGATCTCCCGATAAATCGGGAACTTTTACAACACTCGTCACTTGACAGCAAGTAATGCTAATCTAATGGGAAGGTAATGACAGCTTGTCAGAGGTAAAATAACTGTGAACGGACTGTAGTAGTAAATAGTAATCGATACTTGTCTTTGGGACTAGGAGCACATTCTTTTTCTCTCCTTAATCTGTATTAAAGTTTAATGCCTGTCGGAAAATAAATTATTCTTCAACTGAACTGAATAAAATCTTTCATTCCCTCCCCCCCACAAAAACTGGTTTTACAGCAGGGTATCGTAATAGTTCTCGTAATAGAACATAGATGGTGTTTTTACAATTGTAAAAACAGAAAAAAAAAGATTTACAATTGATTTGTTTTTGCAATTGTAAAAACACCATCTATGTTCTATTACGAGAACTATTACGATACGTAGCAAAGTAATATTAGAATATACTACAAAATCAATCACAGATGGCGCTTAACACATATAGTTTGGCTATAGAGATTCGTAAATTAAATTATTTCAAAATATTAATTCATTTTTATTTTTAGTATTGCTGTTTTTGAATATTGTATTTTGAACAATGTTTTTTTAATATTGTTTTTTGATTTTTTTTTCATGTCAAAGAAGTATAACTTCTCACGCGCGTACAAAAGTACACGCACCCTTTTTTTATATTTATTTATTTCACTCTTTATTGTTAACCTAAAAAACTAGATCACAATGGGCGGACTTAATGCGTAATATGGCATTCTCCACCAGTCAACCCTGGGTGATAGTTAAAAGTTATATTGTTTATTTGAATGTTGTTACTAGAGCATCGAAGCTCGGTTCAATTTTGAAAACCCGGGTTTTCGGGTTTAAGAATATCAAAACCCGGGTAGACCGGTTTTTTCGAGCTTTTCGAGCCTTTTATTGTATTTTTTTTAAATACACTAATCTGCGTTTATACGAGTATATCGACTTCCTGCAATGAGTACAAATTATAAAGGATGATGAAGAATTTAAATAAATGAAATAGTACTTTACAAATTACAAAAACAGTTTAAAATGTTTAAAAAAGTGATAAAGATTTATTTTTTCTTCAGAATATCTTAAAACTTAGTAAGTAATCTCCATCCATCCATCCATCAGCCCTTGGAGGTCCACTGCTGGACATAGGCCTCCTCTAACTTGCGCCACTCTGACCGGTCCTGAGCCTTCTGAATCCAGCGGATGCCCGCTGTCTTCTTCAGGTCGTCGGTCCATCTTGTCGGGGGGCCTCCTGTACTCCGTTTTCCGAGACGCGGGCGCCATTCGAGGACCTTTCTTCCCCAACGGTTATCGGTCCTTCGCACTATGTAGCCGGCCAATTCCCACTTCAGCCGGCTAATTCTTTGAGCTATGTCGGTTACTCTTGTTCGTCTACGGATCTCCTCGTTTCTGATGCGATCACTTAGAGAAATAGCAAGCATAGCCCTCTCCATAGCCCGCTGCGCTACTCTGAGCTTGTATTAGGCCAATAGTGAAGTACCACGTCTCGGATCCGTATGTCATCACTGGCAACACACACTGCTCGAACACCTTCGACTTCAGGCACTGAGGTAGTGTTTTGGACGACAAGATATGACGCAGTTTCCCGAACGCAGCCCATCCGAGTTGGATTCTACAAGTGATTTCTTTCTCGAAGTTGGACTTACCCATCTGGATCACTTGTCCCAGGTAATTGTATTCGTCTACAACTTCGAGAGCAGCGCCGTCAACAACAACCGGTACGGGTGTAATATGGACATTCATCTTAAGACCCACCCGTTGTGAGGAGCTGTTCAAGTCCCCGAGCATTGTACCTAGTTCCTCCAGGGATCCTGCCAGGATGACTATATCATCGGCATATTGCAGGTGTGTGATGTATTCGCCATTGATGTTAATACCACGTCGTTTCAACTCCATCAGCTTGAACACATCTTCCAACGCAGCGGTGAACAGCTTTGGGGATATAACGTCCCCTTGCCTGACACCTCTCTACAATTGGATGGGGTTCGTGGCTATGTCGTGTACTTTGACGGACGTGGTGGCTGATGAGTACAAATACTTCAACACCGCGATATACCGATACGGTAGTCGATACGGCACCGCTGAAGAGAATTTAGTACTGCCCAGGTCTCGAGAGAATCAAAGGCTTTCTCATAGTCCACATAGGCGACACATAACGGCAGATTATACTCCTCGGTCTTCTGTATAATCTGCCGCAGTGTGTGTATGTGGTATATGGTGCTGTAGCCTTTCCGGAATCCTGCTTGTTCGGGAGGCTGGAAGTCGTCAAGCCTGCGTGTAATGCGATTTGTGAGCACCCTTACAACTTATAAACGTGGCTCAGAAGTGCGATTGGCCTGTAGTTCTTCAAAAGGGCTTACCGCCCTTTTTGAAAAACAGAGTCACCACACTTCTTCTCCACGCTCCCGCGGTAGTTCCAGTATGGATGACGGTAACAAACAGTTTTTGGAGCGCCACTAGGTTTCCCCCCAGCTCTTAGCAGCTCGGCGGTGATACCGCGTCATCTCCCGGCGCCTTGTTGTTTTTAAGCTGTTTGAGAGCCTTTCTAATCTCATACAGGCTGACGTCCGGGATATCCTCTGTGTAGTGTCGGGTTAATTTAGCTCTCATGTCGCTCTCCTCACTGGGAGGTGGAGCTTGAGAGGAGGTATACAACCGTCCGTAGTATCTCTCAGTTTCTCTTAGAACTTCAGGTTTCGACGTAACTATGGTGCCGGACTCGGTCTTCAACCTTGTGAGCTGACTTTGCCCAATAGACAGGTCTCTGGCGAACACTGTGGAGCCCTGGTTTCGCTCTATTGTATTTTTTACAGGATTTGCGTTGTGTTTGCGCAAATTGCGTCGCCTACACTTGGAGATCTGTTCATTGAGCCGTCGGTATTCCGCCATAGAGGTTGGAGACTGCACACATAGTTCTCGTCGATCTCTCATAAAACCGAGACTTTGTTCTGAGACAACTTGAGATCTACCACTGGGGTGGGCCTTGAAATACTTCGACTTTTTTTTCATGCCAAAGAAGTATAACTTCTCAAGCGTGTACATAAGTACACGTTTATGTTTTTTTTTATATCATAATAAGGTAATGCTTGACTACAATAACCGCCTGATGCTAAGTGGCGATGTAGTCATTGGTGGTAAAACGCATTAACTTAATAAAAGCCTATTCACTCTTCCATGAAGACACTTACATTGTAATCGAGCGGAAACACCGACACGAGCAATTTATTCCAATCCTTCGCTGTATGCAGTGTGTAATTACTTAGTTACAAAGTTAAGTTTATTATAGGCGGAGAGCCCAGGGCCGCCAGACCTCACGTATTTTCTGACGGACGAAATGTGGACGATTGAGTAGTGTTAGTATGTACTATGATCGTATGCCTACTTGCTAGCTTGGAAAAACGGCCAATTTCCAGGTATCAGGTGATCAAGGTACAAAAATCATTACTGAGTTCACGTATTTTCTCATGGCTGATTTTCACGTATGTTCTCCAGACAACTATTTTAAAACCTTTGACAAGAAGACAGACCGATAATACGTGAGGTCTGGCAGCCCTGGGCTTTTGGTCTATTATTATAACTTACAATGGTGTTCCCGTCCACCTACAATGTAGGTGTCTTCAAGAGAAGAGTGAATAGGCATTTATTAAGTTAGTGCGTTCACCATCTTAGACTTCATCGCCACTTACCATCAGGTGGGATCGTTGTCTAGCATTAACTTATTTCATGTAAAAAAAAGTTTTAAGAAATAAGATATTAAGATATTAATAAGATATTAAAATATATTGAAAATATCCGTTGTAGAAATTAAGATAAAAATTCTTAAGTATGCGTTACATGTAACGCATGGTACAAACTTTCAGAATCCAGCTTGTTCGGGAGACTGGATTTCACCAACTCTGCATGCTATGCTTTATCGCACTATTTGAAGAACAGTGTTACCAAACTTTGCTCCACGCTTCCGGGTTAGTTTTGCTACTTACAATAGAATCAAACAATCTGGAGCACCAACAAGAGATGCTTTCCTCCAGCTTTTAACAGCTCAGTTGAGATTCCTTCATCTCTCTGTGCTGTTGTTCTTCATTGCTTTAAGTCTTCCTTAAGTTTATTCAGACTAACGTCCTGTATCTACGGTATTGTGTGCATTTTTAAAAACAGGCGTAGTCTGTCTGCTTCTATGTTTTAAAACAGCAAAAAATAAGGCTAACAATCTAATAATGCGAATAGTGTCGTGACAAACCGATTCTGATGTGAATGAAACACACATTTTTAGGGAGCAAGAAGTCATTATCACTATTAGCTATTACGGCTGTTTTATTTCACAGTGACATTCATTCATCCATCCATCCATCAGCCCTTGGAGGTCCACTGCTGGACATAGGCCTCCCCTAACTTGCGCCACTCTGACCGGTCCTGAGCCTTCGGAATACAGTGACATTAGTTTCTGTTAATTTGGTCCGGTCCAACCGCTGGCCATTAGCAGTGTTGGTTAAAAAATGTTTGATCTTGGATAGCAGATGTAGGTAGGTGGTAGGTACAGCGCTTATTATGGTTATTATTCTAAAGGCCATAGTTTAATAATTTCTAATAAATAATCATTATTACGTATAATGTATTGTATGGTAATATCGTCACCACCTACTATTTAAACCTATGATTCGTTTGAGTAATAGCCAACATTTGAAACAAATAATTGTTGATTAAACGAACTTACCTGTACGTGAAGTTCAATCTCAATTATTCGAGAGTTTCGTTCGAAGGTATTAGCATAGCAACATATGTAGTACCACATACAGACTCGCCATTCGCACTGTATTTTGGAGGTACATAAAAAATAAAACATTAAATTATCAAATTATCAAATTTTTGTAGGGTAGATTTATAAAACCTCACTTAGCTGGGATGCTCTAATCTTCAGCTCAGTAGTGGGCCATTAATGGGTTGGAGCCAGACTGTTGAGCTCTTTACCTGTGTGCATGAGAGGTCAGAGGGCTTTTTAGCAGCCTTACCTGTAAGTAAAGCTGGTAAGGCTGCTAAACCAGACTCCGACTACAAACCAGACTCCAACTTCATACCGGAACCCGACTACGAACCAAATTTTGACTACGAACCAGACTCCAGCGAAGAAAATAGCGAAGCGCTGAAATGTGAAACGACGAACCGGAGAGGAGAGCGTCCCAGCTATGAGGTTTTATTAATCTAACTTACAAAAAATTACTACCAAAATCCAGTGCGGAATGCCGAATCTGTATGAAGTACTACAAGAAACACATTCTATGCTAATTATCGAGAACGAAACTTGAAGAATAATTCTGCTAATTATGATAATATTGCAAACCAATTAGTTTATTCTTTTAATTCGTTCGAGTAACACGTAATCATTAATTTAACAAACAAATAATTGTGCTAACGTGCAAAAAAAATTAATTGCAATAAGTACTTAAATTAGATATATTTTTACATGAAAAGTAATGAAGTCCTTTTTAAATTTATTTGTGATAACATATCTTTGCATATTCGGTGAGTGTTTTTTTCATGTCAAGCTCTAAATAAGGAAACTATTATAACAATACTTTTGTTAAAGTATTGTTTTACGCGCTCAGCAGTGTGATTCAGCAATATGAAACTATATGGCGCTGTACAACTTTCTGAATCACGCTGTTGAGATTCTTTGGCCCTAACATAAGTAAAATAGCAAAAAGTGTCGTAAGAATTTTTTCCGTCTAGCCCCCTTTCACAACGCGCGATAAGGAACTTCGTTCCAATATTCAGAGATATTTAGGAGCAAATGGCTCGCTTTATGTCACCTTTTTGTGTTTAAGTACTCTGTGTTATCATAACAATAATGGCGCAGACGCGGTGATATTCCGTATTGTACAGATTTTACTACAGTGAAATGTTTTATACGTTTGAATAATAATTTATAGAAGCAAACCAACCCTCCCGCTTCCCGTTTGGAATATATGTCACCGGAAAATAATAAGAACCGTAAGTTTATAAATTTCCTAAAATTTTCTAGGAAATTTATAAACTTTCGTGGGATTCTAAACGAGACATAAATTGTATTATTTTACGGCCACATTTTCGGTCAAATTTCCTAGGAAATTTATAAACTTACGGTTCTTATTATATTCCGGTGTCATATACACGTTTACCACTTACCTACTCACTACGCTTAGTTACCAGGAGTGACTATATATTTGATTCTATATTGAGGATCCGTGTGACACAATGGTTACTATGCGGGATCGTTGCGCCAAGGGTCCTCGATTCGATTCCCGGGGAAGTGGTTAGAATGATGAGTTTGAATTTCTGTTCTCGGTCTGGGTGTGAGTGTCCTTGTCTTGTGTGTTGTCCATGGCACCCACGACACAGGGAATCCTAGTGTGGGGCTATGAGTGTGAAGCGTTATTTATTTATTTTATATTCTACTAGCGTTTCGGTATTCTGGGAGAATAAGGCTACTTAATAGGGATGTTGACACTAATTATAAATTAATATAAATTTATGTCTAAAATATTAGTGGTAACATTTAAAGGCCTAAAATATGATTCTTTTATTGAAATCAATCACAATAAATTAAATATCATTAATTTAAAATGTTAAAATTTGTACTCACTGTCACGTGACCTCAAACGCCATTTTGAGAATATGACGTCATAGGAACAATTTTATATGGAAATTCAACAAACTTAGCAGACAGATAGTATTGAATATCGTTTAATGACGTCACGTGACGTTTTTGGTGGGAAATTTAATAGTGATTTTTATTTATCAATTTTTATTTATCAATTTTTGTTTTTAAATTGAAGATTATTATTTTTATAATATTTTTTTCGTGAATATTGAGGTTCTATCTATAAAATAAAATTGAATCCTAAAATTAGTCAACATCCCTATTACCTAATACTTAGTTAATACTACTAATAATACTACTTTAATAATAGTTAATTAAGGGTAAATAATTTGTAACCTGTTGCTGCTTTGCTTGATAGCAGTGATAGCCTAGTGGTTAGAACGTTGGTCTCCCGAACGCGGGGGCCCGGGTTCAAATCCTGGCACGCACCTCTAATTTTCAAATATTATGTGCGTATTACAAGTTAATCATCACTTGCTTCGGTGAAGGAAAACATCGTGAGGAAACCTGCACACCTGAGAGTTCTCCATAATGTTCTCAAAGGTGTGTGAAGTCTACCAATCCGCACTTGGCCAGCGTGGTAGACTATGGCCTGTACCGCTCACATTGTGAGAGGAGACCCCGAGCCCAGCAGTGGGAAAATTATGGGTTGTTGCTTGCTTGCTTGCTTGCTGCTTTACAAAATAAATAATTTCTTTCTTTCTTTCTAATTCATGCTCTATCTGTGTGCTAAATTTCATGAAAATTTGTTCAGTTCAGCGTGAAAGAACAAACATCGATAAATCCTCACAAATATACTTTCATAATACTTATGTAGAATAATATTGTAAGAATTTTGTCCTTATGGGTGATTCTTTGAACATGTGCATATCACGCGGCCCTCCACAAATAACTATTTAGTAATATGAAAAGTTATGTTTTGTATTTTTTCACGTAAAGCATAGTTCCAGCACTATATACAGATGTACATAATATATTCCTATTGTTATAAACAACTAAGTTACGTTCATAAACGTTCCTCAAATCTCATCACCAGTCGTGTCCCAATTCCCAAATTTTAGCAGTTCATGCTCGAAAAGTTATACTTATACCCTGAAGATCGTATTTTTAAATAGTAATTTGGATAGTACACGACATGCTTTACCAATCAGCAAAACTATACACATTAAAGAACACTTTTAGGTAATTTGTAACGACTTTGAAAATTGTCCCAACACTTTACACTCACTACCATTTGTTCACACAGTCGCAGGCTCTGGTTTTTTCCGCCGAGTGTATTGCTATTGAAAGAGTAACTCGGCTCGGCGGTCGCGCTCAGTTCCGTGCCTCGACTCGTGCGGGTCACACGTCGAAAAGTGTTTTGGTGCCTACTCTAGCCAACCTTAATCACGCAGAAATCGTCTTTGGCAAATAAAAATCTCCTTACCGTTCGAGTTTCCCGTGGTAAGTCTATTATTTTTATTTATAATTTTTATGCTTTATAATAGTCGCCATAGGATACTCTTTGCATTTATTAAGGTCCCAAATAATTAAGTTCTATAAAGAACGTATAATGTGAAAAAGTGTACAAATACCTAATTACCATTTATATAATTACCATTTATTCCGTTCGTTTTTTGGCGAACGGTAATGAGCAATTGAAAATGGTAATTAGTACCAGTATAAGTTGTCCTCTTATTATATAATATTGAGCCGTATTGGGGCGGCTTAGAATACTAACCCCAATCCCATGCCGGATGGGTGTCGCAACAGGCGACAAAATCCGGCCCGCTGGTGGTTGGGCCCCTCAAGGGATTATGTTGGTAATATTGATTTTAATTTGTTAATTAATACCATTATTAAGTACTATTATTATTTCTCCATGGGGTTCGCCTGGATAGCTACCACCCTTGAGCATGAATCAGCCGCCAAATGACTCGACGTGATCCGACTGGGGGCTTGAGAGCCAGTTCTTTATTTCTTTTTATTCTCTCTTTCTTGGTTGGCAACGCATTACTGATGCCTTTGGTGTTGCTGATCCATGGGCGACGATAGCCATTTACCATCAGGTGGTGATCGATTTTTGATTGTTCGATGTGAACTAACACTTCCGTAACAAAATAAATCTATATACTGACCTACCACTGACATTTTTTTTTCAGAGTAAATATGCCTCGGAAAAAACATCAATCGAAGGAGGAAATATTGACTAAAGCAAAAATCGCACGCCGCAAACGATACGCTAAAATCAAAGCTGACCCTATTTTATACGCCCTTGAAAAAGAAAAAGAACGACAACGATACAAAAAACGACGAGAACAGAAAAAACTTTTGTCAGTTGTAGAAATGACGCCAAGAGCTAGAAGGCTACAGAGGAAGAAATGGAGAGAAAACTTTAGAAAACATTTTCAAAAAAAGAAATTAATAAAGGAAGGAATTAAACATATGAATGAAAATACACCAAGTTCCAGTGACAGCGAAGATAATAGTAATAATAATGAAAGTAGATCCAGAAGAAGAAACTCAATTTGCGATAATGAGCCACAACCCTCTACATCTAACGATTTACACGAAACATTAATCAAGAACTTAAAAATCAAATTGAGAAAGATACGTTACATAATAGAAAAAAAAGAACAAATGTATAAATCGCAATTAGAATCCCTGCAACGAAAAAATAATGCGTATAGGAAAATAATTATAAGACTGAAAAAACGATTGCAGAGTCCTAATTCAAAAGTAACAGCACTGCTAAGAGACAAAACCAAAGTAGAAGAAGCTAAGAAGAAAATTTTATTTGGAGAAGCAATGAAGACTACCTTACAAACAAATTATAAAAAGAAAAAATCGAAGAAAGAAAAAAGAAAATTTAGTGATGCTGTTATTGGTGATAAACTAATTTTAAAAGATCTCAAGGTTTTGTCTGAAACTAATAATTTCCGAGTGAGAGAGTTAAAGAACACTAACCAAATAAATGTCGAATATAAGAAACTAAAACAAGATATTGAATTTTTTTTTGAACGCGACGATATTTCTAGAGCGACCTCAGGCAAAAAAGAATTTATTACACGGAAGAAAGAAAGAAAACAAAAGAGGTATTTATTAGACACAATGAAAAACCTTCACAAAATTTTTGAAACTGAATTTGGCAAGGTAAGTTACTCTTACTTTTGTAAACATAGGCCATTTTGAGTACTTAAACCTAATGTAAATCAAAGAGATACATGTCTCTGCAAACTTCATGCAAACATGGAACTCTTGATTCAAGCGTTGCAGAAAAAAAAGATAATTAAATACAACAATTTTAACGATTTAATTAACAGTCTATGTTGTTCAAAAACTGAATGTTTACTGGAAAGATGTAATTTGTGCAAAAATAAAGTAGTTGATTATCAAGAATTCGATAACAATGATCTATTATCATTCAAAAAATGGGAAAACTCGATAAGCACTTACGTAGCTAAAGACGTAGAGAAGACTAAAAAGATTATAGCAAAGACAAAAGTGACTACATCACCGAAACAAGCTATTGAAGTATTAGAAAATATAATTCCTATATTCCTGAAACATGAAGGAACACGTAGGTGGCAATTTACTGCAATAAAAGATCTCAAGGAACATCTCAAGGACAATGAAGCTATCATTCATATAGATTTTAGTGAGAACTATTCTTTCAAATATGCGTCGGAGGTTCAAGCCTTCCATTTTGGAGGAAGTAGGCAAGAGTTAACACTTCATACTGCAGTGATATATATGACAGATGATGCAAGCAATTTGACAAACACATCGTTTTGTACAGTAAGTGAAAACTTGCGACATGATTCTGCTGCTGTATGGGCGCACATTATTCCTTTACTTGAATTTGTGAACTCTGCAAGCAAAAAGATAGACACATTACATTTTTTATCAGATTCGCCAAGTAGCCAGTACAGAAATAAAACAATGTTTTATGTTATTTCTAAACTGTGTTGGTATTTTCATGGGCTAAAGATGGTCACCTGGAATTACTTCGAATCAGCTCACGGCAAAGGTGCTGCAGTCCGCCCTTTGTAAGCCTAGCTTGTAGGTTCTACAATAAGGCTTATAAATAAATAATAAATAAAGGTGCTGCAGATGGAGTAGGAGCAGTTGTTAAACGTACTGCTGAAGCTGCTGTAGCCCAAGGTAGAGATGTTGTAACATTAGATGATTTTTTGAAAATAGTAAGACAAAACACACAAAATATTAACCTGGAAACTGTTGAAGAATACCAAATAATAGAAAAAGATATGTTTATACCTTCAGAAGAGCTGAAACCATTAAAAGGTACAATGAAAGTCCATCAAATACTGTGGCAGAAAGAAAAGGACCACCTGCTATTCAGAGAAACTAGTTGCTTTATATGCTCGGACATGGACTGTAAACATACTAAATTTGTCGGAAAATTATGTTGTAGAGACAAAAATGAAACGACACATATTACAAATAAAGATAATTTAAATAATAATATGATTGATGCGACCACTACCGTAATACCTAAAACTACACCGAATAACAGTACTATTAATATCTTAAGTAATATTTTAATAAAGCCAAAACGCAGAAGAGAACTCACCGTTAAAATGCTGTCTGATTTAAAACCTGATAATAAGTTACATTTGGATCCTAATATACACATTGAAAATATGGTACATCAGTATAATATTTCTGGCAGTGGCAGTGATATGAATTTTTCGGGTGTATTCCAAAACTACGTTCAATCTACATCACAACTAAGCACACATGAGATAATTGATGGCCAGCCCAATATTCTTGGATCATCATTGGTGTGTGATGATCTTGCAGATCCACATGAGACTGCATTTGAGTCTACTTGCACAGTTTCTGGTCATGAAAGTGATACAGATTCGGACTCGTATTATAATATTTTTGAAGTTATACTTCTTTTGGCGCGATGGTGAAAAATGATGAGAGTGAATTTCTACGATGCGCGCGCACACCGACACCTAAATTCTGCATCGTGAAGTTAGCTCAATTCTGTATTTTTTCTGTATGCAAAAAAGTTTTCACAGTATTTACCTCATTACAAACGATTTTATAATCGATTGAATTGATTCATAATAATTGATTGATGGAATATAATAATATATTTTATGTATTATTTGTTAATTATAATTATAATATTAATTTATTTCTTACATGTTTTCGTATTCCATACATATTAAAACTATGTAATATATTTAGAATTACCATTCAATCGTTACGCTAATTTTATTAAATTACATTTCGAATATTTTGACATCGATTAATCGATTGACAACAAAGATGATGTAATCCCTAATAATGTAATTTTGGTAACCATAGTATTTATAAATAACAAACACCACTGTACTGTCATATTTGTCATCGATCTTTCATGTTTCTACGCGTGGTTTTTTGTATTTTTCTATTAAATATTTTCAGCGTACCTATTTGGAGTCCTATTTACTATTGAAACTCATCGACACGCACACAGTTATTTTAATTTACTGTTGTATTCGATTTCGTACTTGTGTTTTGGTGAATGTGTTTTCGCAGTTTCGCTACAATTTCTGGCAAACCAATACCATATGAATATGGACTACTTAATCGCCTGTTTTGTGACTGACAAAGGTTCAGAATAAGTCCTGAACACTGGATAACGTACCCTATACATCTTTAGAAGATCAGTAGTTTGCTGTGGCCATACTTACAATGAGTATGTTATGGTATCTTGATTGGGCAAGGTACCAACGAAATATGTAGGAGTTTTAATTGTGTGGGGTGTTGTACTGGCAGCCAACACATGCACATAGGTCAGGTGTTTAGAATATTAATATATTCAAATAGTGTAACAATAGAATGTGTTCTATTATGACAAAAAGACTTCTATCTGAGACACGAACCGGTGTAGACATAATTTGTAATGTTATTATAAACAATATTATTATAAAGTGTAACTATACAGTATTCACAATATAGAATATAATGAAGTGAGTGTGTTTTGAATAGCCCCTCTCCTCCAAAGTCCAGACATAACAAAAAGAACCTTCCAACAGGTTATGGGCCCAGAATATTAAAAGATTAAAATTTATTGAAAAACCAGTGATTTACATAGCCTACATTATAACCTTGGATACCAGTTGTTGATATACAAATAAGCATAGCAACCAGTGATGGATACTTAGAAGATAATGAAGTAATTAATGGGCTTCGTGAAGATGAAGTCAGAGAAGTTCGAGAAGGTGATATAGGAAGAAATGATAGAAATGGAATTAATGAAGTTCGAGAAGGTGATAGTGGAGGAAATAATAGTAATGGAGTTAATGTAATTCGAGAAGGTGATATAGGAAGAAATGATAGAAATGGAATTAATGAAGTTCGAGAAGATGTTTGTATAAGGAGAAATAATAGAGGAAGAAATGAAAATCGAGAAGAAAGAGAAAGAATTGTAGATATTCAAGAAACAGATATATTTGGTGAAACAAATGAAGATGAAACAATTGACAGCGGAACAAATGAAAATGGAACAAATAATAGCAGACAGATATAGTTTATAATGGAAGATGGAGAATTCTCGTTATTGACATTCGAGGAAGCAATGAATTCAAAAGACAAGGAAAACTGGTCAATAGCTACAGAAATTTAATGTGAACAATGTGAGAGATTGCAGCTACCCGAGTATTTTGGTGGAGCAACATCCATCAGTCAAGGTAGATAAGAAAATTATTTCAAAAGTGAACTTAGTGTGTTTCGGGGGAAATGGGTTGATTTTTTTTGTTAGTATATAAGTTTTATAGGGGAATTTAAATGTTGTTTACAACGATAAATATAACTAAAAAGAGACAAGATAATTCAATAATTAAGGGGGTGTTGATAATTTCAATAAATAAACAATTAAGGGGGTGAATAGTGAATGTAATTGTTCATTGATTGAACATCATAAAAACAATAGTCACAAGAAGTCAATAATATTTGATAGAAAGTATACTTACACGAGTTTTAAAATCCATATATGTCTCTTTTATAGTTTTGTTTTATTGTTGTTTTGTTTTTAATAATTATTTTGTTTTTTAGTATTTATAATAAAATAATTTCTGTTGATATTTGGATATAAGTGAAAAGAAAATTTGGGAAGTGAAAGAGTGTAAGGGATAGTGAAAGGTTGTATGTGTTTTTCGAATTCGGGTGTTGAGTCTAAATTTATGTGGAATTGTATTTAGTAGTTTATGAGTGTTGAGTTTGACTGGTTGAGTGTGAATGGCAATGGTGGATGGGATTGATGTTTTGTTTATTTATTTAATTTGAAGGTGATATTGGAGGAAATAATAGTAATGGAGTTAATGAGTTGTCGAGAAGGAGTTTAAGGAGTTTTAAATAAACTTATGGAAGTTTATGCTGTGAGGTGTCGAGAAGGAGTTTGAGGTATTTGAATAAACTTATGGAAGTTTATGTAGTGAGTTGTCGAGAAGGAGTTTGAGGTATTTGAATAAACTTATGGAAGTTTATGCTGTGAGTTGTCGAGAAGGAGTTTAAGGTGTTTTGAATAAACTTATGGAAGTTTATGCTGTGAGTTGTCGAGAAGGAGTTTGAGGTATTTAAATAAACTTATGGAAGTTTATGTAGTGAGCAGTCGAGAAGGAGATAATTTTTAATAAACTTTTGTTTTATGTATGGAGTCGAGAAGGAGTTTAAGATGATTATAGTTATTGATGTTTTATGTGGCGAGTCAAGAAGTTAAGGTTCTTGACGTTATATAGTTGAATGAAAGTACATGTTTGGTCGAGTATGAGTTGGACAAGTGAGAAAGGGATTTATAGTAGTAACATTAAAGTTGGTATTCAGTTTGAAAGGTTGAATTGATAGTTGTTGGCTGAATTGAAATGGAGTTAGGTGGAAGTAATTGAATGTAAGTGGTTGTGAGATTTGAATGTATAATTAGGCATGTATGGAAGGTAATGTTAATTTATGAAAGTTAGTGAGTTGTGTGGTTTTGGTTTAATGTATTAAATTATATACAGGGGGTTAAATGTGTGCATGTGTTGAGGGGGTGTGTAGGAGTTTTAATTGTGTGGGGTGTTGTACTGGCAGCCAACACATGCACATAGGTCAGGTGTTTAGAATATTAATATATTCAAATAGTGTAACAATAGAATGTGTTCTATTATGACAAAAAGACTTCTATCTGAGACACGAACCGGTGTAGACATATTTGTAATGTCATAATAAATAATATTATTATAAAGTGTAATTATACAGTATTCACAATATAGAATAACATGAAGTGAGTGTGTTTTGAATAGCCCCTCTCCTCCAAAGTCCAGACATACTAAAAAGAACCCTCCAACAAAATATAGCGCCTCCTGCACAACTAAACGAAATATTAATATAAATGATAACTAATAAAATCTCTTGAAATATGCAATAGCTTTTATTATACAACCTTTTTATGACATTCGTTTTGGGTAAAAACCATTTAAGTAGTAGATAGTATAATAGACACCCGCCAACTTAGTTTTAACCATTAAACTCGTAGATTCTATTGGCAAGTCACGTATTAATTTTGGGATTTTATTATAGAAATGTACACCAAGCCCTATGAAAGATCGTTGCACTTTACTTTGGCGGAACGAAGGCGTAATTAATTGATACATTCTTTTTGTTTGGCGATTATTAATATCAAAATTTTGTTTATACGCGTTTATATTCTTCCTTATAAAAACTACATTATTAATTTATTAAGTTGGTTAACCTTAGCTGTGTGTTGTAATGTTTAGTTTGTACGATTCCCTAACATGAAATATTACATGTTTCTTCTGATGTATATAAATATTATTTACTAGGTTGATCCAAAAGTAACGATAGTAAAAATGATACACGTTCAAATAAAATAATGTATTATTTTACAGTCTCCTAACTAATCAGTTCACATTCTCGGTAGTTATATTAAAATTACAACAAATTGAATTGCTTTAAATTGGGTTGGCATACGAATGATCCAAACGCACGCCTAATGATAAATAATCACTATCGGACGAACATGAATCATCAAAACTGCTCTCAGATTCCGTATCACACTCGTCTTTCAATTCTATAATAAATTTATCAATTTCCGCGTCTAAGCTTCCATCCATTTTACAAAACTTATCCTCAATATGTCGCACATGTTTTATACGCAGTCGGGTTTTTTGTATTTTTTAATTTTTTTGTGTGTAATAGACCTATATTCAGTTGGAAAAAATATTAGAACACGATTTCGTGAGCCATGACCACGTTTTATCCTATAATATGTACCTACGTTTGCCCAAAATTCTTCTGTATTTTCATTGAGCGACTCAGTTTCTTTTGTTTTTTGTATTTATAACACTATTTTCTATTTTAATTTTCAATATTATATTACATTGGTAGAAAATGCAAAAAATCGGGAGAAACGGTCGCTAAAACGGGATATCGGGAGACGATAACCAAAATCAGTAGATCTCCCGATAAATCGGGAACTTTTACAACACTCGTCACTTGACAGCAAGTAATGCTAATCTAATGGGAAGGTAATGACAGCTTGTCAGAGGTAAAATAACTGTGAACGGACTGTAGTAGTAAATAGTAATCGATACTTGTCTTTGGGACTAGGAGCACATTCTTTTTCTCTCCTTAATCTGTATTAAAGTTTAATGCCTGTCGGAAAATAAATTATTCTTCAACTGAACTGAATAAAATCTTTCATTCCCTCCCCCCCACAAAAACTGGTTTTACAGCAGGGTATCGTAATAGTTCTCGTAATAGAACATAGATGGTGTTTTTACAATTGTAAAAACAGAAAAAAAAAGATTTACAATTGATTTGTTTTTGCAATTGTAAAAACACCATCTATGTTCTATTACGAGAACTATTACGATACGTAGCAAAGTAATATTAGAATATACTACAAAATCAATCACAGATGGCGCTTAACACATATAGTTTGGCTATAGAGATTCGTAAATTAAATTATTTCAAAATATTAATTCATTTTTATTTTTAGTATTGCTGTTTTTGAATATTGTATTTTGAACAATGTTTTTTTAATATTGTTTTTTGATTTTTTTTTCATGTCAAAGAAGTATAACTTCTCACGCGCGTACAAAAGTACACGCACCCTTTTTTTTAGTTTTTGTAACTGATCTCATAAAGTTAAGAAATATTTTAGATACAACTTGTTTGTTTTGAACAAATGTTTTAGTTGATTTTGTTTACATTACTAGAAAGATTATAATTATTGTTGTTTTTGTTTTGAAATCCTGTTTATTTTGTTGTTATTAACCTTAATTTTTAAATTAAATCAAGGTCCATATTTACCAAAGTCTTAAAGAAATAACTATCTTTTAATTTTTCTGTTTATAATTGCCATGTGATGATTTTGCAGATCTACTTAAGACTGAATTATTTTATGATTAAGTACATGAGCAGTTTCTGGTCATGAAAGTGATACAGATTCGGACTCAAGTTATAATATTTTTTAGTTTTTGTAACTGATCTCATAAACTTAAGAAATATTTTAGATACAACTTGTTTGTTTTGAACAAATGTTTTAGTTGATTTTATTTACATTACTAGAAAGATTATAATTATTGTTGTTTTTGAAGTTATACTTCTTTTGGCGCGATGGTGAAAAATGATGAGAGTGAATTTCTACGATGCGCGCGCACACCGACACCTAAATTCTGCATCGTGAAGTTAGCTCAATTCTGTATTTTTTCTGTATGCAAAAAAGTTTTCACAGTATTTACCTCATTACAAACGATTTTATAATCGATTGAATTGATTCATAATAATTGATTGATGGAATATAATAATATATTTTATGTATTATTTGTTAATTATAATTATAATATTAATTTATTTCTTACATGTTTTCGTATTCCATACATATTAAAACTATGTAATATATTTAGAATTACCATTCAATCGTTACGCTAATTTTATTAAATTACATTTCGAATATTTTGACATCGATTAATCGATTGACAACAAAGATGATGTAATCCCTAATAATGTAATTTTGGTAACCATAGTATTTATAAATAACAAACACCACTGTACTGTCATATTTGTCATCGATCTTTCATGTTTCTACGCGTGGTTTTTTGTATTTTTCTATTAAATATTTTCAGCGTACCTATTTGGAGTCCTATTTACTATTGAAACTCATCGACACGCACACAGTTATTTTAATTTACTGTTGTATTCGATTTCGTACTTGTGTTTTGGTGAATGTGTTTTCGCAGTTTCGCTACAATTTCTGGCAAACCAATACCATATGAATATGGACTACTTAATCGCCTGTTTTGTGACTGACAAAGGTTCAGAATAAGTCCTGAACACTGGATAACGTACCCTATACATCTTTAGAAGATCAGTAGTTTGCTGTGGCCATACTTACAATGAGTATGTTATGGTATCTTGATTGGGCAAGGTACCAACGAAATATGTAGGAGTTTTAATTGTGTGGGGTGTTGTACTGGCAGCCAACACATGCACATAGGTCAGGTGTTTAGAATATTAATATATTCAAATAGTGTAACAATAGAATGTGTTCTATTATGACAAAAAGACTTCTATCTGAGACACGAACCGGTGTAGACATAATTTGTAATGTTATTATAAACAATATTATTATAAAGTGTAACTATACAGTATTCACAATATAGAATATAATGAAGTGAGTGTGTTTTGAATAGCCCCTCTCCTCCAAAGTCCAGACATAACAAAAAGAACCTTCCAACAGGTTATGGGCCCAGAATATTAAAAGATTAAAATTTATTGAAAAACCAGTGATTTACATAGCCTACATTATAACCTTGGATACCAGTTGTTGATATACAAATAAGCATAGCAACCAGTGATGGATACTTAGAAGATAATGAAGTAATTAATGGGCTTCGTGAAGATGAAGTCAGAGAAGTTCGAGAAGGTGATATAGGAAGAAATGATAGAAATGGAATTAATGAAGTTCGAGAAGGTGATAGTGGAGGAAATAATAGTAATGGAGTTAATGTAATTCGAGAAGGTGATATAGGAAGAAATGATAGAAATGGAATTAATGAAGTTCGAGAAGATGTTTGTATAAGGAGAAATAATAGAGGAAGAAATGAAAATCGAGAAGAAAGAGAAAGAATTGTAGATATTCAAGAAACAGATATATTTGGTGAAACAAATGAAGATGAAACAATTGACAGCGGAACAAATGAAAATGGAACAAATAATAGCAGACAGATATAGTTTATAATGGAAGATGGAGAATTCTCGTTATTGACATTCGAGGAAGCAATGAATTCAAAAGACAAGGAAAACTGGTCAATAGCTACAGAAATTTAATGTGAACAATGTGAGAGATTGCAGCTACCCGAGTATTTTGGTGGAGCAACATCCATCAGTCAAGGTAGATAAGAAAATTATTTCAAAAGTGAACTTAGTGTGTTTCGGGGGAAATGGGTTGATTTTTTTTGTTAGTATATAAGTTTTATAGGGGAATTTAAATGTTGTTTACAACGATAAATATAACTAAAAAGAGACAAGATAATTCAATAATTAAGGGGGTGTTGATAATTTCAATAAATAAACAATTAAGGGGGTGAATAGTGAATGTAATTGTTCATTGATTGAACATCATAAAAACAATAGTCACAAGAAGTCAATAATATTTGATAGAAAGTATACTTACACGAGTTTTAAAATCCATATATGTCTCTTTTATAGTTTTGTTTTATTGTTGTTTTGTTTTTAATAATTATTTTGTTTTTTAGTATTTATAATAAAATAATTTCTGTTGATATTTGGATATAAGTGAAAAGAAAATTTGGGAAGTGAAAGAGTGTAAGGGATAGTGAAAGGTTGTATGTGTTTTTCGAATTCGGGTGTTGAGTCTAAATTTATGTGGAATTGTATTTAGTAGTTTATGAGTGTTGAGTTTGACTGGTTGAGTGTGAATGGCAATGGTGGATGGGATTGATGTTTTGTTTATTTATTTAATTTGAAGGTGATATTGGAGGAAATAATAGTAATGGAGTTAATGAGTTGTCGAGAAGGAGTTTAAGGAGTTTTAAATAAACTTATGGAAGTTTATGCTGTGAGGTGTCGAGAAGGAGTTTGAGGTATTTGAATAAACTTATGGAAGTTTATGTAGTGAGTTGTCGAGAAGGAGTTTGAGGTATTTGAATAAACTTATGGAAGTTTATGCTGTGAGTTGTCGAGAAGGAGTTTAAGGTGTTTTGAATAAACTTATGGAAGTTTATGCTGTGAGTTGTCGAGAAGGAGTTTGAGGTATTTAAATAAACTTATGGAAGTTTATGTAGTGAGCAGTCGAGAAGGAGATAATTTTTAATAAACTTTTGTTTTATGTATGGAGTCGAGAAGGAGTTTAAGATGATTATAGTTATTGATGTTTTATGTGGCGAGTCAAGAAGTTAAGGTTCTTGACGTTATATAGTTGAATGAAAGTACATGTTTGGTCGAGTATGAGTTGGACAAGTGAGAAAGGGATTTATAGTAGTAACATTAAAGTTGGTATTCAGTTTGAAAGGTTGAATTGATAGTTGTTGGCTGAATTGAAATGGAGTTAGGTGGAAGTAATTGAATGTAAGTGGTTGTGAGATTTGAATGTATAATTAGGCATGTATGGAAGGTAATGTTAATTTATGAAAGTTAGTGAGTTGTGTGGTTTTGGTTTAATGTATTAAATTATATACAGGGGGTTAAATGTGTGCATGTGTTGAGGGGGTGTGTAGGAGTTTTAATTGTGTGGGGTGTTGTACTGGCAGCCAACACATGCACATAGGTCAGGTGTTTAGAATATTAATATATTCAAATAGTGTAACAATAGAATGTGTTCTATTATGACAAAAAGACTTCTATCTGAGACACGAACCGGTGTAGACATATTTGTAATGTCATAATAAATAATATTATTATAAAGTGTAATTATACAGTATTCACAATATAGAATAACATGAAGTGAGTGTGTTTTGAATAGCCCCTCTCCTCCAAAGTCCAGACATACTAAAAAGAACCCTCCAACAAAATATAGCGCCTCCTGCACAACTAAACGAAATATTAATATAAATGATAACTAATAAAATCTCTTGAAATATGCAATAGCTTTTATTATACAACCTTTTTATGACATTCGTTTTGGGTAAAAACCATTTAAGTAGTAGATAGTATAATAGACACCCGCCAACTTAGTTTTAACCATTAAACTCGTAGATTCTATTGGCAAGTCACGTATTAATTTTGGGATTTTATTATAGAAATGTACACCAAGCCCTATGAAAGATCGTTGCACTTTACTTTGGCGGAACGAAGGCGTAATTAATTGATACATTCTTTTTGTTTGGCGATTATTAATATCAAAATTTTGTTTATACGCGTTTATATTCTTCCTTATAAAAACTACATTATTAATTTATTAAGTTGGTTAACCTTAGCTGTGTGTTGTAATGTTTAGTTTGTACGATTCCCTAACATGAAATATTACATGTTTCTTCTGATGTATATAAATATTATTTACTAGGTTGATCCAAAAGTAACGATAGTAAAAATGATACACGTTCAAATAAAATAATGTATTATTTTACAGTCTCCTAACTAATCAGTTCACATTCTCGGTAGTTATATTAAAATTACAACAAATTGAATTGCTTTAAATTGGGTTGGCATACGAATGATCCAAACGCACGCCTAATGATAAATAATCACTATCGGACGAACATGAATCATCAAAACTGCTCTCAGATTCCGTATCACACTCGTCTTTCAATTCTATAATAAATTTATCAATTTCCGCGTCTAAGCTTCCATCCATTTTACAAAACTTATCCTCAATATGTCGCACATGTTTTATACGCAGTCGGGTTTTTTGTATTTTTTAATTTTTTTGTGTGTAATAGACCTATATTCAGTTGGAAAAAATATTAGAACACGATTTCGTGAGCCATGACCACGTTTTATCCTATAATATGTACCTACGTTTGCCCAAAATTCTTCTGTATTTTCATTGAGCGACTCAGTTTCTTTTGTTTTTTGTATTTATAACACTATTTTCTATTTTAATTTTCAATATTATATTACATTGGTAGAAAATGCAAAAAATCGGGAGAAACGGTCGCTAAAACGGGATATCGGGAGACGATAACCAAAATCAGTAGATCTCCCGATAAATCGGGAACTTTTACAACACTCGTCACTTGACAGCAAGTAATGCTAATCTAATGGGAAGGTAATGACAGCTTGTCAGAGGTAAAATAACTGTGAACGGACTGTAGTAGTAAATAGTAATCGATACTTGTCTTTGGGACTAGGAGCACATTCTTTTTCTCTCCTTAATCTGTATTAAAGTTTAATGCCTGTCGGAAAATAAATTATTCTTCAACTGAACTGAATAAAATCTTTCATTCCCTCCCCCCCACAAAAACTGGTTTTACAGCAGGGTATCGTAATAGTTCTCGTAATAGAACATAGATGGTGTTTTTACAATTGTAAAAACAGAAAAAAAAAGATTTACAATTGATTTGTTTTTGCAATTGTAAAAACACCATCTATGTTCTATTACGAGAACTATTACGATACGTAGCAAAGTAATATTAGAATATACTACAAAATCAATCACAGATGGCGCTTAACACATATAGTTTGGCTATAGAGATTCGTAAATTAAATTATTTCAAAATATTAATTCATTTTTATTTTTAGTATTGCTGTTTTTGAATATTGTATTTTGAACAATGTTTTTTTAATATTGTTTTTTGATTTTTTTTTCATGTCAAAGAAGTATAACTTCTCACGCGCGTACAAAAGTACACGCACCCTTTTTTTTAGTTTTTGTTTTGAAATCCTGTTTATTTTGTTGATGTATGATTAAGTACATGAGCATGAATGTTCTGGTCATGAAAGTGAAACTCATTCGGATTTAAGTATTCATATTTTTTATGTTTTTGTATAAGATCTCATCGAATTTAAGAAATATTTTAGATGGAACTTAAGTTCTGCATTTATTATCTCCTAAATATTAATAAATATTTGATTCAAGTATATTATTCATTTTATTTCTAACGAGTAAACGCCCTCGCTTTGCTTCGGTTTTCTTATTTTTTTACACCTTGGGTTACATTATTGGAGTTTTATTAAGGATCCCTAATTTTTTTGAAAATATAATATAGCCTATGTCACCCGGAGATAATGTAGCTTCTCAACAGTGAAAGAATTTTTCAAATCGGTTCAGTAGTTTCGGAGCCTATTCAGTACAAACAATCAAATCTTTCCTCTTTATAATATTATATTTCTAATTACCAATCACGAAGCATAATTACCATTTTTCAAATGCTAATTACCATGTGTTTCATATCTCATCACCGTTCGACGAAAATTTTCAGCTTCAGATTCAGACCTATAAAGCAGTTTAAATACTGTGCGTTTCATTTATTTCGATAATCTGCATTATAAACTTCATGTTAAAGCCATAAAAGTTGGAATTGGAAGCATTATTTGAACATTATTTACGAACCCCGAATATGTCTATCTTGAAATATTCACCCTTATACATAAGTAATATCATATTGTCACATATATTGGTTTTAGATAATGTAGCAGCTTATAAATCGTCAGCACGGGTGTTGAAAGATACAAGAAATGGTCGATTTTCGTATTTATACGCTATTGAAGAAGATCTTCTCCATCACAACTGGGAGTATCAGGAAAAGCCATGTTTGAACCAGTTGCTCAAACTTATCAGAAATGTTCACAACTCGACACTTTGGGCGGCATGGAGTGAGTACAATTTAACATGTAAAAGTTTGGCAAAGGGAGATCTCCCGCCAGGCGAGGTGTGTTGCCTGGGAGGCGGCCGAGCCCCAACTGTCGTTGTCGGAGCATTCGTATATATACTAGTGGTCTTTGAAAACTTCGATAGCGTGATTCAGGGCGGCGTGACGTCACCGTGTGACGTGTGCGCTGTCGCCACAAAAGTATTATTCATAATAAGTTATTACGTGTTGTAATAATAACAATACTGTGTTGTCTTTGTGTGTTGTCATGGCAGTTGGCACCCACGAAATAGGAAATCCTAGTGTGGGGCTATGAGTGCGTGTAGCATTATTAATTACTACACAAACTACTTAATAACTTTATAAACATTTTGCACCAGTTTGGGATTCGATGCAGTTCCCGGTTGGACAATTATACGGAACCCGGATACACCTGGGCAATTACGACCAGTGTATGAACTTCCCAGGAGACCAGTCAGAATTCAGGACTCAGTACTGTTTAGCTGAGCTAAAGCTCTCCGAATTAAACCCTGACGTCACTAAAGTGGACTTATTCGGATCTGTACAGAACTATATTCGAGTAAGTATTGTATTATTATGACTGCTGTATATGTGACTATTCAATAGATTTATGCAATCTCATGTATATGTTACCAGTAAAACCAGATTTCAGGTCAAACTAGTTGGCCTAGGCCTGACTAGCTGAGCCTTAAAATGGGTACTTCCCATAACATATACAAGTAGAAAGGTTATTTACCAGTTTCTGTATCTATCAGTCTTATGACAGACATATGGACGCGTGAACGGACCAGAAGACCTTCAAGATGCTTCCAATGAAGCAAAGTAAAATTATAATAAGTAATTAGTTTAGAAGTTTCAATAGAACCGAAACAATATTTCTATAAAAAATGAACATACATACATTGATACATACATATATAAACACACAGATAAATACCCCTCCTTTTGGCTTCGCCGTAGTCAGGTAAAAAAATTTAACTTAAACAAATCCTAACTGTATTTTCTTTCAGCATAAAACCAATCACAGCTTGAGGTACAATAGTCTCTTCTGGGGAATCTGTGCACCATCGGTCTGCAAGCCGGAGTCCATCTCCAAGCTTGTGGATGTCATGTTCAAGGTCACACACCTGGGTCGGATGGACAATCAGGTTGACATTACTGTGGATTCAGAATACTGTCAAGTTCCCCACGTGACTACAGGAACAGGATTTAGGGAGTATTTTGTTTTGTAAGTATATCATCGATGATGATGATGAAAATGTTTTGTGTTCATCTTGGTATAGGCAGGTGAGAGAAAGGGAAGATAACTCATGTGATGAGTTAGATAAGAAGACGGCCAAAGAAAAGATGGACAGATAGTTTGAGAGACGATAAAGTGAAATATAACTCAATGGTCACGGAAGGGAAGAATGGAAGAAAAGGACAAAATATTGCGACGACCACAAACAAAATTGGGTACAATAAGCTACCCAAAACAATTATGTCATCAATTCTGAAAAGAGATTCGTGCCTTGCAGTGGATTATTATAATATTAGGTAAAAGCTATTGCAGCAAATGGTAAACTATCGATCTCATAAGATGATGTTACCGATGCGATTCAAAAAGCTGAAAATCAGCTAATCAGTAATGTTTTCAACATCTCAATCGGAACACATTAAAATAATGTCTATGTTTGTGGTGGTCAATGTACAGTCCGCAAAAGAATTAGGTATACAGGGTATGATTCTAAAACCTTCTATAATTATTGATATTATAGATCGTCCGTGTTATTATTAATGTTAAATGGTACCTGTATATGTAAGGTATGATTAAACATTGACAATAATGTAAACGATACGATACAGAAGGTTTTAGAATCCCTGCACACTTAATTCTTTTGTCGACTGTACATATATGATTAATGGGGAACGCACATGTATCGGCATCGTAAGCGCTGTCAGCATCGCATTTGTATGAAATCATATGAGAGCCCGATGCGGATGACAGTAGCCGACGCATAATAATATGTCATCCGCATCGGGTGATGCTGACAGCGCTTACGATGCCGATAAATGCGCGTTCACCATAATATATCTGACCAGCATTGCATCACCGGGATGGACTTTTCCAGTATCTGCCCTCCTCCATATATGTCGTATTACGAATAAATTAAAGGGTCTTTAAACATTACACAAGTATGATGTTTTTAGATCACTCACCGTGTTTGCCATAGTTACGACACTCCTGTGCACTATTTACGTAAGTTTCAAAGGAGCTGAAACAAAATCTACTGGTAAGTGATCTTTACACATAATCTAATGCTATCTTTACACATAATCTAATACTATCTTTACACATAATCTAATACTATCTTTTGAATGCGAACGGTTAAAAACCAATAAAAAATTTTGTTGTAGATTTGGCGAAGGCATTCGACATCAAGACTAATGCACAATGGTTGATGAAAGTGGAAGACCGATCACTCAGGTCTGTGATGGGTGTTCGAATGATTTCCACATTCATAATAGTTTTGAGCCATCAGTGGATTGGTAAAAATATATTTGGCGTCAGCAACGCGAGACAAATTGACAAGGTAATTCAAAAAATACAAAAAGAGTAATACACATAATTATATTTACGATACAATAAAACAAACAACTCATTTGAATTTGTGGATTTCATTGTTGCCTAATTATTGAGAAGGTTCCTGGGTTCACTGAGTTTGCTTCCAAATTAGGGTTGGTGTTAATGGGACTGTGGGACACACAAATTCTCGTTTTTCCAAGTTCATACGGTCATGTTTGGTATGTCCCAATTGTTACTTGGGTGTCGATTTTATCAGTAGGATTCCATGCAAGGGTATTGAATAATGTGTATATGAGATTAGGTACTTATATTTTTATTAATCGCATTCTATCGTTTTTTCATGTTATTATACAAATTTTGAAATTTTGTTCATTTTTCTTACAGAAACTGGACGATCCTTCACAATGTATTCGTTTTAACGCCGACTTAATAGTAGACGGATTCTTCATGTTATCTGGCATGCTATTGACAACAAATCTCCTTGGGAAATCATCGAAAAATTTCAACATATTTACTGCTATAGTCAAGCGGTATATTAGGTGCTTACATTATTTATCATACGTTTTAATATATTTTGGTCTAAGTAAAACTAACTATGGAGAAACTAAACGTCTGTGCTGGTAATACGGTGGTGTGAGTTTTAAGGTATCATCATCATGACATCATCTTTCTTCGTCTTCTTTCTCGACTGGCAACTGTCTTTAGTATAAATTATTTGATTTCAGGTTAATGACTCCAGTAGTTCTGATAATAATCATCTTACCCATTGTCTTGCTATGCGGTGAACCAGGTCCCTTGGTGAAAAGATATCTCCAGGTCGAAGTTGACACCTGTGCCGAGAGCTGGTGGAGAACTGTTCTGATGATTGGGAATTATGGCGATACTGAGAAAATTGTGATATTATTTCAACTAAACTAAACTTCAAAATTTCTTCGTCTATTTCTTGAATGTATTTTGGTATTGCTGTTGTCCATGGACGATGGACTAATCATCAGACTCGTCTGTGTGTCGGGTATTAGCGTAAAACGATATCTTGCACTCTCTACTAAGTATAAGACCAGTCTGCCTACATGACAATCTTAATGTATTACGAAAAATTAAAGCTTTTAATAAACGGTTTTATTTATTATAGCTTACCATGTTTGTGTGGGTCAAATCTTGCAAGTATAATTAGACCTGCTTCCTCTTATCCTAAGGAGTTATTTACAACATTGCTTTAGTTCTGATGATTGTCATGATGATTGGCATTTTTGAGATATCTTAACCGTCCTCTGGTACTATACCCTGTCACTTTTTTTGCTTTAGTATATTTGACTGTAAGATATTAAAAGCATGTAAGTATTTTGGTCTTACTCAACTTGATCTATATGAAATATTGTTCCAGTGCTATGCGACCCTGTGGTCAATGGCTTCTGATTTCCACTTGTTCGTGATTGGAGTCCTGTTGTACTGGGTCTATAGGAGGAACACGAGGGTGGCTGTGAAAGCATACATAGTGCTGGCAGCTGCTTCGGTACTCATACCAGTAATACATGGGTACATTTACCACAGCCCGGCTGTTACGACTTTTGATTTTCGGTAAGATCAATTAGATCGAATTAACTCTCAATACGTTGTTGTGGTCTTTAATAATCTCACATTTTTATTTAAGTAGGCGAAGAACTAATAAAAGAGCCACCTGGTGATAAGGCTGTATACGTAGTGTCTTCTATATCCTTTTTAAGAACACTAACTTAGTAGCATCTCGTTATAGAACCAGTGACAGTTTTCGCAAGCATCCCATATCAGACCCGGCGTATGTCCGGACACATCTCCGAGCGGGGCCGTACTTTGTGGGCGTAGCCTTCGGGTATTTGATGGCTTTGTACCAGCCAGAGAAACACAGGAATATCATATCTAAGGTACCCTCGAATTAGTGAGAAATTTTTGCTTTAGTTCATTTGTAAGTGGCTCAATAAATGCCACATCACATCACACTTTCAATGGTTTTTAATTTTTAATGTAGGGGCAAATGTTGTTGTAGGTACTGTTCGGTAAATGTTCATTGTCGGGTATAGACATAAGCAGCACTTTAAAAGTCCTCAATCTAAATATTCTTGTAAAATCATTATACTTAGTCAAAGGAAAAAAGAGCCTGGAACGAGAAACTTCTAAATTATTTAATAATACCACAAATACAAATACTGGCGATCTTATTTGTTTAAGACTCTTGCCCAATCAATTTACACATTACTTTGATGAAAATTGAAAATGTGAAGTTACATATTACAAATCATCTCTAAGTATCGACCGAGTTCACTATAATCCATTTCAAGCTTAGTCTTTTAGAAGGCACCACCCTAAGATTGTCTTCAATGTGTTAATATTTTCTGAGGTTACTTATTAATTACTTTATTTCAGAAACTCTCTGTATTAGCATTCCTCACAGCCTTGTCAGTGATGTTATTACTAATATACACGTCCGGTATATACCATGGGCGCCAGTATGGACCCTTGGAAGGTGCCGTATTTTCAGTAATGAGGAGAAATGTTTTTGCAACTTTGATCGGCTTCTTAATTACGTTATGCGAATATGGGTCGTTGTGTAAGTTTTAACAATATTTTAACGTGATAACGTTTATAAAGACGATGAGCCTGAGAGGCATTCACGAAAACCGAGTAACGTCACGGAAGCGCGCGCAGCATTAGAGAGAGAGGCACGCTAGACCGGCCGTCTCTCTCCCACTCAAGCGTAATCGGTCCGCTTGGAAGGCATTTTTCATTTCATTTTTATTTTATTTTACAATCTTTTGAAAAGAAATGATTTCTCGTAGCTCGTACGTATTATTATTATATGAAAACGAAAATCTACAATAGCGTCATCGCTGTTTATAGGTATGAACTACTTGAAAGAACTTTACACAGTACATCGACTCGGACTTTAGTTGTAGTCAAGAAAATCACAGATGTCGCGCAGCTCCTGATATTTAAAACGATTTAAACCAAATTTTCAACTCAAATATGTTTAAAATCGTATAGTTAGTATGAAATTTAATATTATAATTTAGCTAGATACGCGGGTCGCGGTGGCGCGTCAAGCCATGTTCAAGCTGACACAACTGGCGAGTAGCACCGCGGCTCCGTGCGTAGGGCTTCCATTACGTTCTTACATTACATTATTTATATCATAAATTATTCTTCTACGAAATAGACGTTATCACGTAAAACCATTGTCCGTAAACCGACTTTACAGACAACCATTTTTTTTGTTTAACATACTATACATATTGTAACACATAATGAAATAAGACACAATATAAAATCAGTTGTAATGTAACTTTTAAACGACATCAATTTGTGTTTTGTAGCGTATATCAGTAGCATTATGAGCTGGTCAGGTATGGCGCCCCTCAGCAAGCTGTCCTACGGGGTATACCTGACTCACTTCATGCTGATAATGAGGTTCCTCTCCAGGATTCGAGGCCCTCTGAGAAGTGATGCCTTCGATGATGTAAGTAATGAGCTCTCACTTGTTTTAGGTTCCGTAAGCAAAACAGAACCTTCGTCATGGCCGTTCGTCCGCAGACTTGCTCAATTTACTTCTCTCTCTCTCTCTTGTTTATCTTTAGTACTTACTAGAAAGCTGTAATTTTACAAAGGATATACATACATATTTATTACGCCCATAAAGTGGTAGAATAAAGTCTATAAAACATCCTAACACGATAAGTGGGGATATATTTTCTTTCTTGTCTCTTCGAATACACTTA
>CAWVQL010000432.1:0-22588 GCA_963932265.1 Thymelicus lineola
CAGGAAGAAACTCTAAGACAGCACCGTTACCGCTATAATATTATATTAATTATAATTATAACATTAATTATAATATAATGTTACACTATGTATAATGTTTTTCATAAACAAATTATAAACTGCCAGTGCTACAATATCACCTTATCATACTAGCTTGGCTATATTGAATTAAGATACAGAAATAATTATATAAACTAGCAAAGACACAATATGCTTTACAGCATTAAAAATACAACGGTATATAGTATTGAAAGTAAGGTAGGTACTTAACTTCTGCAGGAGGATTTAGTTATGTTCCATAGTCGGCACTGACTGAATTAATCACCACGTAACTTCAACACCATTATGAGACTAATCTTATAATATAATAATATATTAGCAATGTATTAACTTTACTTCTTATTCGGTTCTGCACTGGGACAGAATTGAGATAGAATTGAGACCCGACAATACAGCGTAGTTTCTTTTTATACTTTTACCCTCACAATGTCACCTGATCGATTATTCGTTGATTATTGCCATATGCAATTTAAATTAATGAAATACCAAATAATTTATAATACTGAATAAACATAATTCTACGTTAATTTACAACATTCTTTAAGTATATAATAACAGCTAATAATATATTAATATAAGTATAAATGGTTCAGGTATGAACAATTCTACTTCCTTTGAGAATAATTGCAACACATAAGACATCAGTCATCTTATTCTCGTAAACATCCTAATTTTATAAGTAATATTTATCGTATATATTTATACTAATCTATCACGTTCATCCATTTTATATACGTACATAGAAGATAATGATAACAAATAAAAAATACAATTATAAAAAGTTATTTAAGTAAAATGTCACATTGCGCCAGATACTAATTTTTTAACACAAAATAGAAAACGATAGGTATTAGTAAGTATCGAATATTTGGAGTAGGGACATTCTCACATGTTGAGCTGTTTTTACAGAGCGATTAGAGTAGAATACTTGTTATTCATTTTAGTAGCGTATTGCTATGTTACTGAATTGATCTTTTGAAACTTTTTTTTCTTCCATACATGGCATTGGCGTAAATCTTTTGAAACTTCAAGTAAATACAGTACGACTGACGTATCTTGGCGCGTCTGAATTTTGCGCAGAAGGCTGCGCAGTAACATAATTCGGCAATGCTCGATGTGCGGCATATTATGTCTCAGTAACACGTTAGCATATTCGTGTCGCTATCTCTGTCTTACATGTGCTTAAGTTCGCAAAGCCTATGTTCAGACGCGCCAAGATACGTCGGCCGTACTGTACCAAGGGTTACCCGAGAAGGAGATATTACGTTACGAAAACCGTGGCGTCGTGACGGTAACAGATTAATGTATGTCACGTATTATTTCAACCCCGGAATTTCGCTTCACATAAAAATATTATTTTTAAAACTCGCTAGTTTTCATGGATACAGGAAACATAATATTATGGTCATAAAAACCTTTTATTAACTAACTTACAAAAAGGAGGTCATGAATTCGAAACGTATGTATATGAATAACGTATGTGTACCTATGAATATCTTTCTTTTCTTTTTAAGTTACGCTCAAAGACTTGTTCAAAATATTCTATCTAAGTTAATCTTACCCTAAAACAGAAAGTAGATAACAATCCCACTTTAAATAAAGCAAATATTATAACGATAATTTCAGCATCCAACAGTCTATTGTTGAAAGCAAGTTGTCATTTGCAAGATTATTTCTCAACGACGGAATATTACCCCCCATTATCATCTCAAAACCCACATTTGTCATAGATATTGCAAGTCACAAGTAACAGTACATTGAAGAGCGGTCCCTCAAGACCCCTCTCTTGAGGAACGATAAATAACATTATGAATTTATTGTTGTGCGTTAGCTCATCGGGCATTGACCCTCCTTGAGTAAGATAAATCTGGGGCGCCCGTGTAGAACAACCGCTATTGTAATCAATCATTTCACTAGCCAAATATACTCGAGTTTTTCCACTAGGAAAAAATAAAAAATATCCTACTTATAATAATAATTACCCTATTGCTTCCCCCCTGTTGAATTGGGTTTCCCGTAAGTACGGAGTCTGGAGACATGACAATAAATAAATAAATGTATAAGTTTCGATGTTTGTTCAGTACATGATTTAGATAAAATTTAACAGAAAGGTTCTAAGGATCGGATTTCATCTCGGGATGTATACGTACATCATTGGATCAACAATTTCAACTTATCCCACCTAATATATTTGGTGGAACTGGGTTGTGCTTTAAAAACTCTTTTTGTGCTGTAGTTTTCCCTACTGGCCTTTACAGACAGAGCTTAGAACAGACAGATATAAAAGTATTTCGCAAAATGATTCTATTTATCCATCCTTGCGACTGTAAATCAAAGTGTCAGAGTTCATTATGCCGCAAACTAATCACAGACTAGTTATAGATGGCGCTAGCTGTCATCCATCATCCATCACGTCGTGACATCCACGTAATCGATAGTTTAGGCAGTCGCGTAGTCGGTAGATTGTTCCTGATAGATATTTCAAAAATACTTTCCTTCATTTTCATCTATGATGACTCTGTAGCTTAGTTGGTAGCGACCCTGCCTGCGAAGCGAGGAGCCCCGGATTCAATAGGGATGTTGACACTAATTATAAATTAATATAAATTTATGTCTAAAATATTAGTGGTAACATTTAAAGGCCTAAAATATGATTCTTTTATTGAAATCAATCACAATAAATTAAATATCATTAATTTAAAATGTTAAAAAATGTACTCACTGTCACGTGACCTCAAACGCCATTTTGAGAATATGACGTCATTGGAACAATTTTATATGGAAATTCAACAAACTTAGTAGACATATAGTATTGAATATCGTTTAGTGACGTCACGTGACGTTTTTGGTGGGAAATTTGATAGTGATTTTTATTTATCAATTTTTGTTTTTAAATTGAAGATTATTATTTTTATAATATTTTTTTCGTGAATATTGAGGTTCTATCTATAAAATAAAGTTGAATCCTAAAATTAGTCAACATCCCTATTATTTGTTGATTTTAATCAATTAATTAATTTATTATCTAGGCCGAGCTCAAAATTTAGTTATTTTCAAAATAAATTGAAGAAGTAAACTGAAGTTAACTGGTAGCAGTGACGTCATGCCATCTAAATTATGCTCAACAAACTACTAATAACATTATAAAGACTAAAGACCGCTTGGACTTAACACTTGTCTCGTAAAATAAATAATGCACTCTGTACCACTTGATATATCAAATTAAAGGTTTAATGTATACAATAAACCTAAAACTTCAGTTATAAAATTATACGACGTATTCCGAAATAGTATTTCTGGCAATATAACCAACTTTATGCCTCTGCTTTGCCTTTTCAATTTCATAAGCATGTCGGAGGAGACTTCAAAAATACTGTAATATCTCCTCATTATTTTATCTACATATTTTTATTCAGGGCGTCAGTTCATTAATTTGACGAGAGATTCATCCACTTGAAGGGAAACCTTAATATTTCCGAGAATAATTATTATTTACCTTGTTTCAGCGACATTTTTTGTTTAGTGAAATAAAATGAGGATATACCGAATACTTACGGTCCATGAAGATGAAAAACAAGTCCTTTATAAAATTCATTTACTTTACTTATTTTATGCTGTTAAAATCAGTGTGATTTCATTGAATGGTGACTCCATTGGTCGACTGTACCTTTTAGTTAAATATTAGTAAGTATCGATCGATCGATCTTAATGAGCTCTGAACATCGTTCTGAAAGGTGCAAAAGGAATTCACTTCAGCGTAGTGAATTTTGGCTTGTAACCATGTTGACTTATATACCAGCAAATTATTGGTTACATTTTTTTTTACATAAAATAAGTTAATGCTTGACCATAATCCCACCTAATATAATACATATAATATAATACTGACAGGGTGTATAAAGAGTCATACATATACGTACATACACAAAGTAAACAAACACTGTACCCTTACGGGATCTCAAAGCAGAATCTTATCAAAATCTTCTCTGTCCCGAAACAAGGATTTGATGGTGTTGCATCCATAGATTACAATCTCTGTATCTAGATTGCATTAAAATTTATGGGCACAGGGAAGCCCCGTTCGTAGTAAATACGCTTTTGTTCTTCGCTAGATCCCTTCTAGGTACAATCTGTAACAACCCATGTATAATAGGTATATCACATCAATAAATTTTAGTAAGACATAAGAGAATTTTAGACGGGTTTTATTTACAATTCTCTTTGTCGAAAATAATTTAAAGACAGACAATCATGCAATAGCAAAAGAAATATGTTTAATATTATTTATTTTTTATACTATTAAAATATGTCTGATTTGATTTACTACAGTAAATCATATCCTTTTAAGCATTATAAAACTCGCGTTTAGTTCCTGTAGCCCCTTTAAAGAATAGGAAAATTGATAAAGGCTTCCATAATAACTTCGTACAAGATATTTGTCTACCTAAAAAACACGCCTTCTCTATGAAACAAAGTTGTTTTACAGCTAACACAGCAATTTCATACTTGTATAGTATATTGCATATTAAAATTTACTTTCAGAACAACGCGGTTCCAGAGAGGTTTGCTTGTGATAAGGGAAAGGGTCTTGAACAAACAGTGAAATTGAATCAAAATGTGGGATCTTCGTTCACGAATGGTCGTCTGGTCGTGCTTACTTATTGATAAATTATATATAATATATAGAATTTAATTATATATAGAATAATTGTTAACAACCTATAGTTAAAGGTTTTATAGTTTTTTAAATAGAAGAAAAAAAAGCTTGTCAAAAGTTTATATTATATTTTAGTAAGATCATGCTATTTAAACAATAAAAAGGATTAGTATAGTTGAGACAAAAAATTCCCACTTCATCTGGTGATGAATTAGGAATGAATTGCTCCCAATTGACCTCCAGTAGTCAGATGGGAAAATTTTCGTCTCTCTCAACTGACCACCAGTGGTGAGATTTGGTGGTCAGACGGTCCGGAGCGATTTATTTTTATTATTCACCAATAAAATACATGACATACTTATTTATATTTATTTTACTTATAACAAGTTTTATCAGTTAACTAATATACTTTACAAAAATGTATAGTACTAATGTTCTGTTGTACCTGGAGCATTATTTTTATGTAAAAAGTCGGCAAACTATCGTGTGATCACGTTCGTCCATGAACATCAGTAACAGCAAATAGTATAATAATAACATGAAATTGTAAATATTATATTATAAAATCTATAAAGTAGAAGTTACAACGTCGCTCTTAACAAAATGTCATCAGATCTATTCGTGTATTGTTGTCATTTGGATAAATCAGTATAGTATATTTATTTATATAAATGAATTTTATATATTTCTGTATATATTTATAATTATGTATAATATATGTTTTTAATTTATATATGTATTCATATTATAATATTTTTATATATATTATTGAATTCAATTAGCAATTTTATTGTTTTTTTTTTTATTTTTACCGCTCATCGTGGTTTTTTCTGTTTGGCCTAATGGTTAGCTGGTAGAGAATGCATTAGCATTAAACTCGCCATTTGTCCCATTATTGCTATATTGTGGTCAATAAAGTGTTAAATAAATAAATAAATAAATAAAGTTACCTACATTGTTTTGAATAGCAGACCAAGTACACCCAAGAACAGTTTTGGAATGCGACACTAAACGCCAGGGATGTTCCGCGACAGAGTATACGAGTGCACTTCTGACATCCCCTAAGTGCTGATAGATCACGGAGTACGGCGCATTTCCTGTGTTTTCACGCTATCCCGACAACACACACCATATCAATATTTTCACACACGTTGCCTACGTAATTTATGTAGGAAACAATTATGAAGTGTGTTTCACTTCACAATGAAACACTTCATAATGATGACACAATGACTTGTTGATTTGTGAAAATTCAATACAGGTAAATGTTATTTATTTGGACCATTAGGTATATTTTATTCGATAATTTTGTATAGAGTGATTATCATTATACTTATGAGTTATTTCCTTTGCAAAAGGAATATCAATGAGATCACACATAATGTATTGCATTACACATAATTATTAATTGTATTCCTTTTCATGAACTGTGTTAGCTACTAATAATAACATTTTCTACATAATTAAACATTATATTTATAAAACATCATGGCATCATTAAATGTTCAAGAAAAACATCCTGGGGTAACTATCTTTACCCTAAAGGCAGAGGTCGTGATTCGAGCAGAAATACTGCTCGACCCCATCAAGAAGGGGAGGGGACACAAATTCTGATGCTACCCTGTTGTCGTCTCCATGGAAAAGTCGAGCTCGAAATAATAATAATATCGCTGTAAACATTTCCCAATTTAAATTTACGTTTGTAAATAAGCATTTACAATAGTTAAACAGTTGTTTTGGTACAAAAATGTTCTACAATTTTTTAATGAATCCATATTTTAATTTTTTTCATAACATATGCAAAAATCTGAAATCCACTTTAGTTATAATAATAATAAAATGTATATACTCCGAAGAAATTATACCGTATCTGGAGTAGGTATGCAAGCTTTCAGAGTGAGTTGCCCTCAGTTGTCAAACTAACCTGTAGCACTCTGACTCCTCTTTAGTAAGATCCCTCAGACCGGCGTAGTCTGATGATTAGCTCTTAGACTATTAGAGCGATCGATCTTTTTATTTGGCCAACAGTTTGGTTGTATGTCTGCATCACTTTCGACCAACACCCAAATTCAAACATCTACCAACATTATAAACGTCTGCATTATCTACTCTGATACCAAACCAGGACCATTCGCTAAACACTAGGAATAGACAAGGAAATAAAGTGTTTCTAACGTCCTTTTAAAATAAACTCTATGTCAAATATACCAAAGCTATTTCAATAACTGCGACCGAAAATAAGAAATTCGCAGCATCTGGAACATTAATAATGGCTTAGATATTTAAGACAGAAAAGCGGGATATTTCTTACCTAAGAATTGCAAGGAATCCCAAAAGAGAATTTCATTAAATTCTCGTACGCTTATTGATATGGACGCCAACGGCTCGAAGACGGGTCACACTTTATTAACACATATAAACGTCGGTGAAATGCGTACGTGACAATACGCTATATTGCATTCTGGGGCGAATGATTGGAATACGAGGCGGTTCCGTATGGCTCTATAACTTGTAATAAACATTTTGCAGACATAATAGTACGCTGGGATCAAATGATAACGCTCCTAATTAACAAATATGTGTTTATTTTTTTGGCTGTTTAATGTAGATCCGTGTAAACTGTGTTGACACGAAAAGATATCTGCTGTTTTGTTATATCGATAATTATTACAAAAGTGCAATTATGTGGTTTATTGAGCATTTGAAGGACATTTTTATGCAGTTCAATTTGAAGTCTGGTTTTATTGTCATTGTGAAAACAAAATAAAAAATTTGTTTATGTACTTGTACAGTTATAAGCCTGTGTTATACTTGTACATGCCAGTTCGTAACACATAAGCATGCACAATGAAATCGACTAACTGAGGTGTAAGGTGGAAGGGGGCAAGTTTTGTTAATAGAGAATAAATAGGTATATTTTTATAGACACGGAACTGCTGGGCTCGGGGTCTCCTCTCACAATGTGAGGGGTATAGGCCATAGTCTACCACGCTGGCCAAGTGCGGATTGGTAGACTTCACACACCTTTGAGAACATTATGGAGAACTCTCAGGTGTGCAGGTTTCCTCACGATGTTTTCCTTTTTTGATTTGAAAATTAGAGGTGCGTGCCAGGATTTGAACCTAGACACGGAACATCAGGTGGAAAATATGTAGTTTATGTTTTTGTTTCCAACTTATACGTATGTTTTGAGTTCGATGATAATATTGTGCTTAAATTAACTTCCTATTTCCGCTGAAATTAGACACTAATCAATAATCTCAAAATTCATCACTTTATTTCTGTCTGATCTGACCATATTGAAATGAGACGAACTTGTGCAAGTAAAAAGTGTTAAATCCAGATGAATTCATACCGGTGAATTATAGTCTTACATATTATAATGTATTATATATGATTTTGTTTAAATAATTTAATGGTACTTGCTTAGTTTTACTTAGGCTGAAAAAGCATGTAAATAGTGTAATAAGAGGTAAATCAAGCAAATGTTCATCGTTTTATTCTTCGGCTATAACTTCGGCGAACGTAAGTATTTTAATATCTTAATATAATGTAGTAGCGTTTGAACTTACCGTTTAATAATAAAATGCTATAATTTCATGTTCAAAAAGCAACGTTGGCTGGATATTGGATACTTCGATATAAGTCGCCAAATTTCCCGTGCCATATTGGCGTCGGATGAGCCGGCAAATATTGACTTGTTTCAAGTAGATATTCCCATTTTATTTACGACGCAACTAGGTACGAAATAGAGACAACAGAAGTATAACTTATCTGTCAGCGATTTGGTTATACTACTCGCTCATAATGTTATTCATGGAAAGAGTAAGCGGGACAGTAATACTCTAATAGCTACTCTAATTACATATTTGCAATATTTTTTTTTTGTTGTACAACGCAAGTTATAACGTTTCCTTTAACACAGTAAACAATAATAAAGTGATATTACGTTTACTAGAACGTGGGGTCTGTTCAAAATTCAACAACTGTCAGTCTTGCTCGCTTGCAGTGTACTAAATGAATTGCTTTCAATTGACCACAAATTATTCCAGTAGAATTTTATGCATTCTAGTCGTTGTATTGAGCAGATCATTTTTCGGGTCCGTGAACGGTGTCTATGCGTGCGTAGCTCGATCGCGCTGTGTATGGACTATGTGTATGGATATGGATTTATCCTTCTGTGTATATCTATTCTGTGACGCAACCCTGAAACAGCTGACTTGCACGTACTGAACATTATATTTTCTCGTGTCCCAAAATTATGGGTAATATGGACGAGTACAAATTGTAGGTGCGTACGCTTTTCCGATACGATCATTGGATAGGGTACTTGTTCCAGTAACCGATACATAAATTTACGCATCCCTACATTTTCTTGACGTCTAAAATGATAATTTATTTTCCAAGATGAAATTGAATAAAATATATGATTTTTTTATTTTTCTAATAAAAATTGGATTTTATAATAAGGCCTCATTCTCCAAAAGGCCGCCTTGTGACAGCTGTCTACGGTAAGACAAGTGACATACTCATATCGGGTCGGTATATCCATATCTGCACTCGTGCCTATTTTCCCACGCAGTTCCAAAATAACACAGAGTAGCGCAACCAACCAAATATAATTTAAGGTTTATAATACAAACTAGGTTTTCGCTGCTTTAGCAGCGCGCGCCCGTGCCTTTCTCTTTCGCAAAAGACAAAATAAATAAATAGTTTTTTTTCAAAAATATTGGTCTTTGAAATTTATTTTTCGATTCAGGGGTATGTTTGCGTAATGTTTGGCTTCAAACTACTACTTTTGGTTTGTCTATTTTTTTGGCATGATTAACAGAATACGAGAGGGTGAGCGAGAGGGAGAGGATGAGGGAGAGGGAGAGGGATGGGGTGAGGGAGAGGGAGAGGGAAAGGGAAAGGGAGGTAGACGTAGAGAGAGTGGGCGGGAGAGGGAGAGGGAGTGGGAGAGGTAGCGGTAGCGGTGAGTCGGAAAGGTAGCGAATGGAAGTTGAAGAGGGAGTGGGAAAGGTAGGGATAGGGGAGGGAAAGGGAGGAGGAGAGGTAGCCGGAGAGGGAGAGCAAGGGGGGGGGGGGTAGAGGGGAAGGAAAGCGATGGAGAGGGAGAAGGAGAAATTGATAGGCGGTACAAAGTTTGCCAGGTCAGCTAGTTGATAACTAATAGTAACCCTTAATACTAATAAACGCCTCGTACATTGTATTGATATTCAGTGGACAAACAATCTGAAATATTCGACACAAAATACATTTGTATGAAAATTAATATTTTTGTATGGCAACACTGCAACATTTTTCCTCCGATGTGTACGATCTATAAGTATCAACAACCTTATGATATATTGTAATGACATAAGATTGATGAAATAGCCTGAAATATTACATAAAAAAGTGCATTTGTATGAAAACTTTTATTTTTTGTATGGCAACCCTAAAATATTTTTTCACCATAATTTACAAACTATTGAAGACTACAATCGCCCTATACATTATACGGCCATCAAATGAAGACAACCACCTAAAATATTTGAAAAAAGAAAACATTTGTATGAAAATTATTATTTTTTGTATGGCAACACTGAATTTTTTTTCACCAAAATTCACAAAATATCAGTACCTACAAATGCCCCATACATTATAGTAGCGAAATATTCAATCCGAAAATAAATTTCTATGAAAAATATTATTTTTTGTATGGCAACACTGAAATTTTATTGTTTTCCTAAAACGAGTAATTTAATTAAGAAATATCTCCCATACATTTCTTATACTCCTGATCTATAGTTTAGGCTCAACTACTCGAAAAGTAAAAAAAAATTCTGGACTCCAGTGTTGCCAGTTTATTAAGATGAAAATGGTCAAATGTCATTGCGACTACCACAAAAAATCTCCTCGTTTGGTTTTTTAATCAAAAATATTTTTCCTTCTACTTTTTATATTTTTGAATGGAAAGTCCAAAAAATTGTATGAACGAAGAAAAGAAAAACTAAACATGGCAACACTTTCGGTCAAGTTACACAACCACCCCATACAAAGTAACCCCCTCAAGTGTTGCCAACCTACTAATTTTTTCCTTCAAAAAATACAATTTTTCGTACATTTTACAAAATGGCCGCCATGGCGTCCGCCATCTTGTTGAAAAAAAAATTATTCCCAAAATATCAAAATTGAGGACACTTTTAAGGGAAAACAAAAAGAATATTATAAAAAAGTTAAAAAATCTACCCCGATGCGACCTCTCAAAGTCACCTCTAAAATTTCAAAACTTTAAAGAAAAATATCTCGGCGGCCATCTTGTTTTTTAATTTTTTTCTAATTTCATCGTATTAGTCGTCCCAAAATTATTTGAAAATGACACCAATATTGGGTAGGTGCTCAGAGAAATAAAAAAGTTGACAATCGCCGAGCGGCCGCCATCTTGAATTTTCGAACGGTCGGATTTTTCCCATAGTGACCATAAGTAGTCAAGCAACTTTCCCATACATCATTTTAACCCATCACCGATACTTTTGGCTGGGCTACTCGAAATGTGAAAAAACGGGGAAAAAAATTCTAGCTCCCAGTGTTGCCAGTTAATTTTGATGAAAATGGTCAAATGTCATTACGACAACAACTAAAAATTTTTTGGTGAAATTTTTTGATTAAAAATGTTTCTCCTTCTACTTTTCATATTTTTGAATAGAAAGTTCACAAAAATGTATGAACAAAAAAAAAATCAACATAGCCTGGCAACACTTCAGACCAAGTCCCACAACCGCCCCATACAAAGTGTCCCCCTCATATTTTGCCAACCTAAAAATTTTTTCCTTCAAAAAATGCAATTTTTCGTACATTTTATAAAATGGCCGCGATGGGGTCCGCCATTTTGTCGAAAAAAAAAATATACCCCAAACGTCAAAATTGGGGATAGATGCAAGGTAACAAAGAAAAAAAATCGCAAAAAAGTTTAAAACCCAACGCAATCCGACCCCGCAAAGTCACCTCTAAAATTGAAAATTTTTAAACCGAAATATCTCAGCGGCCATCTTGTTTTTTCAAATTTTTCCAAATTCATCGTAACACTTTTTCTAACATTAGCCGAAAACAACACCAATATCGGGTAGCTGCATAATAAAAAAAAAAGTTGGCCATTTCACCTCGGCCGCCATCTTGGATTTTCGAAAAGTCGGATTTTTCCCATAGATCCGGGGGTGAACCAAAAAATCCCCCATACATGGTATCTACCCCCCACCACTCCTTCTGGGAGATCAATTCGGGTTTTCGTAAAACGAAAAAAAAATTCCAGCAGTCAGTGTTGCCAGGTGAAATCGACGAAAATGGTCAAATGTCATTACGACAACCAGGACACGTTTGCCCATGTGATTTTTTGATAAAAAATATTGCTCCTTCTACTTTTCATGTTTTTGAATAGAAAGTCCAAAAAAATGTGTGAACGACGATAAAAAAAATAAAACCTGGCAACAGTTTGGGTCAAGTTACATAACCGCCCGGAACAAAGGGACCCGCTCAAATGTTGCCAACCAGACGAAAAATGCACCTAAAAAATGTCGTTTTTCGTACATTTTTCAAAATGGCCGCCACCGCGTCAGCCATCTTGTCGAAAAAATTAATAGTCCCAAAATATCAAAATCGAGGATACTTTCAAGACAAAAAAATATCAACAAAAAGTTGAAAAACCACCCCGATGCGACCCCGCAAACTCACCTCTAAAATGGGAAAGTTTCAATCCAAAATAACTCGGCGGCCATCTTGTTTTTTCATTTTTTTCTCATTTTTTCGTAATTCCCTTCCTAAACTTTACGAATACTCTTAAAAAAGTTTTGCAAAAGGCAATAAACAAAAAAGTTGACAATCGCCGCGCAGCCGCCATCTTGAAAATGGGAAATGTCAGATTTTTCCCGAGGTGTCGGGAGGGGATGGAGAACTTTCGCCATAGACAACATTATCGTATCTCGACTCCTTCTGGGAGAACAATTATATAGTTATCACGGTGGTAAGTCTAGGATTATATATTATAAAAAATAAAATAATAAAGTCCAGTATCTGGTAAAATAGGGGAGTTAAAATTAGAGACATCAAGCAATGCTCGTTTTCACCAACAAAACAAAACAACCCCAAATTTTAAGGGCCACATACGGCTAAAATAGGTGTCCTTCAACATTGATTTCGTTTTCACCAACTTCTAAGGGACAATTATACGCTAAGAGGTATTTATCATTATAGGTTATCTTAACATTGATAAATGTTCCTGTATAATGTCATTTGTTATTCATTTGATGAAGAGAATAAATAAATAATAATTAATTGCTACTCCAACATTGTATTACCTATTGCCAAATTGCCCGAGGAATGAACCAAATTTTATTAATTAATACCAAGTTGTGTGGTCTCCTTATAAAAACCATGTAATGAAAAGCAGTTACTTTTCAGCTGTCTGCGTATTTGAAGTACAGTTTTCTATTTCAAGGAAAACGATAAAGTTTAAAATATTTATTTAAAAAAATATGCCGGACGCTGTCATTTATTAAAATAATCATATACTTTGTAGCATCACTATGATGAATGTAATATTGCGAATTATTGTTATTGTTACATTTTTGTATTATATTACAGTTGTGTTACAGTTGTACCTAGAAAACGTGTCAACATTATTACAATATCAAAAAATATCAAAAAAAATAACATCAAAAAAGGAGGAGGTTCTCAATTCGACAGATTTGTTTTTATGTTTGTTACCTCAGAACTTTCGACAGGAGGAACCAATTTTAATGATTCTTCCCACTTAAATTTGAACGAGATCTGACAATGGCATCCATGAGAAAACCATATAAGTCTTAAAGCATTAAGTATGTGCGTGACAAATGGACGGATATCTCAATATCAAAGTCGTTTTTTTTTTGTTAAAATTTTATAAACTGTACAAACATATGGGTGTTGATGCCTTTATCATCTCGTATTCCACTCCACAGTTCAGTTTGTAGTAGGTAATTCTGACGAAAATTCTAATTTCCATAAAAAGCGTGAATGTTTTATTTAAAACGCACGTGTCGTGTAGCTGATAGCGTGCCTCACACGCGGTTTTTAATGGATTCGGTAAATGTACAATGATTAATTACTTTATATTTGAATAATTACAATCGAAATTGATAATTATAATCTGAATCAAAATGATTTCAAATGGAATAGTCCCGCTGGAACATTTTACACAATTGTTCTTCATAATTATAAGCAAAAAGTAACGCCATCTCTGTACCGAGAGAATAAAATAAATCGCCAATTGATATCATGATAATTTTATTATGAGTCTTTTATCAACCGGTGTATGAACAATGAGTTAATTTTCGTACCTTTAAGTAAACGAAAATTGAGGTTCGTCAGACAACTTTGAAAAAATTGAAAGCACTCTATTCATTTCGTTTTTATTTCAATCTTGGTAATCTGTAAATGAATCCTCGAAGCCTGATTGACATCGTTCCGCCGAACATCAAAGCTTTATAGAAGGCGTATTGGATGCTTTTCAGAGTTACAAGCGAAAAATTTCACTAACGACTAGAAATGTACCGTATTATCCGTATCAGGATTATGTATATCCCTTTTTCTTGAGTTTTGTGACATTAGGGATGACCGCGTAAAAATAATTCATAGCACAAGCTTTGATTCATATTCTGTAATGGGTCGATCTTGTAGCCAAGTTGATAGAGATTTTGTCTGTATTTTGTCCTTAGTTTGATTTCCAGCTAAAGTAGCAATGGGTGCAGATAAATGTAACAAATATTTATCGCATTGTACGTGTTGGTATTGTCATATTTATGTTGTTCTTTCCTCCTGGAATACAAATCCTAGTGCTGGGGCATGAGTGATTGTACATAAAATAGTTCTGGAATTAATAGCTTGGGAATCGAGAAAAAGCATGTTGTAGCATTGTATGAAAAATTGGCCTTAGGCGAAACTTATTCTTTTCTGAAGTCAGTCAATCAAAGATGCCGTTTAAAGTCTTAAACGTAATTATTCCGTTAAATTAATAGATGAACTACAAAGCGAATGTAATATCAAATTCTGTTTTCACCTGCTACAAAATAAAACCTTTGTTTTTCGCCTATTTATCGCTACTAATGCAGGGCTCGAGTCTCTTCTCACTGTGTAATAACAATGTAAGTGCTATAGTCTATCCGCACTGCAATGATTATGAAAAAAATGACAAGATTTCTTTTACGGGCAAATAAAATATTAAAACAAGTGTCTTCTACTCGGACGAAATTGAACAGTAAATCATATAAGGTATTCAAAGGTTAGCCCTTTCAAGGGTTCTACATTGACACGTGCGACATACGAGTATATTTTTTAATAAACGTATTTTTGTGTCACAACTTCTTTATGTGAACTTTAACTATAATAAAAGTGAGTCTCCTAGGAAGAAAGAAAAAGAAAGAAATAAAGGTTTCCACTTCTTGTATAAATATTTTAATTTTTAATTAATTACTATCTACATGTACCTATCTACATTTTTTCTTTAAATCTGTTTTCAATAAAATGTATAATAAAACTATTAGTTTTCGTAGTCAAGTCGTATACGGATACGAATAAAATGGCACATCCCTTCAAACTCACTGCCTTGTGCTCTTATGCCTGCTGCAAAATGAAATTGATTCTTTCCACGTATTTGAATGTTTGATGTCATCTCCGCGTCGTATGAGACTGTTTGTAATATAAGTCAATTTGCTTATATGGAATAAGACAATAATGATAGAATAAGCAAACAAATAAATATAATGTGAATAATACAAGCTATGTAAGATAAGTATGTGATAATAACTATGAAAAATAAAGTTTCTCTGTTTGTGTGCGTTTAAATGTTTATTTAATATAATAAATAAATAAAATTTGAGCCGTCATGGGGCGGCTGGCAGATGTGAAACATCGAAATTATTTTGTACAACTACTTAATAGGCATACAAGTACAGATTATGACAGGAACTAAATATGGCATGATGAAAAAATACAATATTACGAATTGTTTCCAGAAAATGATGACAGTTTTGACCTACTGTATGCTACAGCCTATCAAACTAAGTTTATTTATGATTACCCACCAATGATATTATAACTAAAGATACGTTATGCCCTTAGAAATCAACCAAAAAATCTGTTCCGATCGAGCTTCAACACACACACGTTTATCTTTTGTTTCATTAAACCGATCACACATTGATAAATTATGTAAAAGGGATGGCACTACTAAAACCATAATAATAGTGAAAAAGACAGCTAGTGTTTGTCGCTCGAGGTCGCTCGCGTCACAGCGCGTCACGAGATCTATGACCAAATGGCACACATTTGCACACTTAGCACACTAACAAATTCAGTACGGAACAGTCAGTAAAAGTTAAAAGAAATATTCGATATTAGTACCAATATTTAACATAACGTTTTATGTACTTACCTATGGTATGTAATCCATCATTTTTATTAAATTTGGAGATATGATTTTTTCGAAATCTCAAAACAACTCGGCATTTTGGTGAAACTATAGACGGCCCAAAGACGGCCTCACTCACGGCAGCTATCAACTGTATGAATTGAAATCGCTATACTTATGCACATTCGACTGGCGTACTTCTAGCGCCGTGTTGGCATGTCTTGTATATAATGTCATTGTTACCCACATTATGTTATTATATACTAGCTGTTACCCGCGACTTCGTACGCCGAAAATAAAGATCCCTTCATTATAAAACATGTTTTTCATAAATTGACAGCAAACTTGTCCATACTATGAAGAGAGGAGACCCGTGCCTTGTAATAGTCCATTATGGGTTGAAGCTAAAACACCTATACTTAGTACATATATCGTATTATGTAAATGAGTAAAATATTAAACAAATCTTTAGTGTTGATAATGAAATGATAACTATGATCTGATATTGTAGCGTGATTGGTAGTCAGCAAGATACTAAACTCTTCACCAAAATTTCAGCAAAAGTGACATGTTCTTAGAACCCATTAATTACCCATCGGGAGAAGCATTCATAGCCCGGGCGCAGCGGCTTGTGTCGGTTCTAATAGTAATCGATGAAGTTAAACAATAGCGAGTGCGGTCGGTAGTTGGATAGGTGACCGCTAGTGGCAAAAAATTCTTAAGCTCTCTGAGCTTCGGAGGGCACGTAAGGCTGTCGGTCCCGGTTGTTGTCGTAAGATAACAGTCGTTATGACATATTGAAGGTCCTCGCCCGGCGTAATGACTTCCGACACTTGGGTTGATTTCTAATCCCTCCATCAATCCACACTGGAGCAAAGTGGTGGAGTATGCTCTAGGCGTCCTCAAGAGTGAGTGTTCAGTAGTGAGCCATTAATGACCCACCCATAGGAAAGGTCCCAAAATACCTACCTACCTACCTACCTATAAATAACTTTTTAAAATTTAGAGGTTTAAGTCAGGGCCTGAGAGATTTTGAATTTTAAATTTACATTGTAATTTTACAGAATACACAAAAAAATATCTTTCTTTTCTTTTTGGGCAGCAGCAAATCAGTGATTCCTTTAGCGTTGCTAATGTACATTGGCGAAAGTGACCACTTACTATGAGGTGACTCATCTGTTCGTTTTACAACTTCTTACTCCAAACATACTTTAAACTTACAACCTCCAGTTTTAGCCCTTAGGGAATGTATTACCAAACAATCATGTTGCAGTTATTTTTGTTTTATGTAAGATTTTACTAACTACCAACTTTCACAGTTTTACCTTAAAAAACCGGGCAAATGCGTGTCGGGTCACGTGCAATATTGGGTTCCAAAGTAGTAAGTTTATTGAATATAACTCATTAACTACGATACTTATGTTAACAAAGCCTTGATAGTTTTCCTTATAAATTCATCGTATAACCTATTTTTGAGAATTTTTTCACATGTCCAACTCCAACCGTTTAGTCGTTAGGGGGGACACTTGACTTGACTTGGGTACCCAAAATTAGCACTTTCAAGCCAAATACTTCGCAAACGGAACTCTACATCCAAAAATGGTCTCAAAAGACCCATAATATTTTTAAAAAAACTTTTCAACGATACCCCACACTATAGGGATGAATAAAAAAATTATGCTCACGTTACCTGTAGTGGAGGTACCCCGAAAAAAAAGTTTTTTCAGTAGTTTATTCTACGATTTTGGAGTTTTAATAAATATGTACGAGTATATCCATGCCAAATTATAGCTTTCTAGCACTAAGGGTCTCGGCGCTTTGCTTTGGACAGACGGGACAGACTGACGGACGGACATGACGAAGCTATTAGGGTTCCGATTTTACTTCAGAACCCTAAAAATGACGGAGTTTCGTATAAACATTCCCTGAATTAACTCTTTAAATATTGATTTTTCAAATTAAGTTAAAGTTAATTTTTGTTTATAACAGTCGAACTGAGAACCTGCTACTTTTTTGAAGTTGGTTAAAAAACCGGCTAATAGCGTGTCAGGTCACTGGTAATATAGGATTTCGAAGTTCTAAGTTTATATAACTCAATAACTACGTATGCTAATAATAATATAGCCATGATAGTTTTCCTTTTGATGCTATTGTCATGAATTTTTTTACGTGTCTAACACTTACGAATATTTCGCAAACAGACCCCTCAATCGAAAAATGGACAAATAAGACCCATATTATTTTTGAGAGACCTTTTCCACGATACCCCGCACTATGGGATGCGTGACGGAAAAAATTATCCCTATATTACCTCTAGAAGAGGTATCCTAAAAACATATTTTTAAAAATGTTATTCTACCAGAAGTTTAAATAAACATGTATATCCTTGCTAAATTACGGCTTTCTAGCACTAAGGGCCTCTGCGCTATGCTACGAACGGACGGATGGATGGACGGACGGACGGGCATGATGAAACTATGAGAATTCTGTTTTGACTTCGGAACCCTAAAAAGAGTCATAAAAATCGCTTCATAAAATATAACGAATCTATCAACTACATATAACAAAATTTGACCTTATCCCTCAGGAACAGATCTGTTTTCCGGGATAAAAAGTATCCTATGTCCTTTCCCGAGCTCAATTCTATACCTGTACTAAATTTCATCGAAATCGGTTTAGTGGCTTGAAAGAGTTATCCCTCAGGAACAGGTCTATTATCCGGGATAAAAAGTATCCTATGTCCTTTCCCGAGCTCAATTCTATATCTGTACCAAACATCAAAATCGGTTCAGTTTTTTAGGCTTGAAAGAGTTATCCCTCAGGAACAGGTCCATTTTCCGGGATAAAATGTATCCTATGTCCTTTCCCAAGCTCAATTCTATATCTGTACCAAATTTCATCAAAATCGGTTTAGTGGCTTGAAAGAGTTATCCCTCAGGAACAGGTCTATTTTCCGGGATAAAAAGTATCCTATGTCCTTTCCCGAGCTCAATTCTATATCTGTACCAAACATCAAAATCGGTTCAGTTTTTTTAGGCTTGAAAGAGTTATCCCTCAGGAACAGGTCTATTTTCCGGGATAAAAAGTATCCTATGTTCATTCCCGAGCTCAATTCTATATCTGTACCATATTTCATCAAAATCGGTTTAGTGGCTTGAAAGAGTTATCCCTTAGGAACAGGTCTATTTTCCGGGATAAAAAGTATCCTATGTCCTTTTCCGAGCTCAATTCTATATCTGTACTAAATTTCATCAAAATCGGTTTAGTGGCTTGAAAGAGTTATCCCTCAGGAACATGTCTATTTTCCGGGATGAAATGAAATGAAATGAAATGAAATGAAATGAAATGAAATGAAATGAAATGAAATGAAATGAAATGAAATGAAATAATCTTTATTCATGTAGGTATCATTGATACTCTTATGCACGTCATTTTTTTAATCTACCAGCTTTTCGGAAAGGTGCTTTGTCATGGAGGAGAAGAAAAGCCGTAAAGAAACTCCTCAGCACATCTTTTAAAAATAAAACTTATATCTATTACAAAAATAGGTATTCTCTAACCTGTGCAGAACTGGTTGCCTAGCTAGTCATTTCCAAGCATCCTTGTCATTTAAATATTCATTTATGCTATAGTAGCCCTTGCCTAAGAGTTGAGCCTTTACACGTTTCTTAAAAGATTCCACTGGTAAGTCACGTATTTGTTTTGGGACTTTATTATAAAATTTTATACCTAGTCCCATAAAAGAACGTTGCACTTTGGAAAGACGGTACGAAGAGGTGGCCAATTGATGCATCCTTCTTGTTTGACGATTTGAAAAATCACAATTTTGTTTATATGCAGTTATGTTATTCCGTATAAACACTAAATTATTATAAATATATAGGATAAAAAGTATCCTATGTCCATTCCCGAGCTCAATTCTATATCTGTACCAAATTTCATCAAAATCGGTTTAGTGGCTTGAAAGAGTTATCCCTCAGGAACAGGTCTATTTTCCGGGATAAAAAGTATCCTATGTCCTTTCCCGAGCTCAATTCTATATCTGTACTAAATTTCATCAAAATCGGTTTAGTGGCTTGAAAGAGTTATCCCTCAGGAACAGGTCTATTTTCCGGGATAAAAAGTATCCTATGTCCATTCCCGAGCTCAATTCTATATCTGTACCAAATTTCATCAAAATCGGTTTAGTGGCTTGAAAGAGTTATCCCTCAGGAACAGGTCTATTTTCCGGGATAAAAAGTATCCTATGTCCATTCCCGAGCTCAATTCTATATCTGTACCAAATTTCATCAAAATCGGTTTGAAAGAGTTATCCCTCAGGAACAGGTCTATTTTCCGGGATAAAAAGTATCCTATGTCCTTTCCCGAGCTCAATTCTATATCTGTACCAAATTTCATCAAAATCGGTTCAGTGGTTTTGGCGTGGAATAGTTATCCCTCAGGAATACGTCTATTTTCCGGAATAAAAAGTATCCTATGTTCATTCCCGAGCTCAATTCCATATCTGTACCAAATTTTATCAAAATCGGTTCAGTGTTTTAGGCGTTATTGAGTAGCAGACAGAGTTACTTTCGCATTATAATATTAGTATAGATTTTTTTCATATTGCCCTACCATAATTACATAGTGCGGCGAAGCGTCGCCACTCACCGCGCCAAAAATCAGGTTTACCCCTCGCCTCTAGATGTTTCACATCAAAAATATAATTATTGTTCATACAACTTTTGGTAATTTATAGAGCAAATAAAAACTTGTGCCCTTTTCGTTTTCACCTCTAATGGACCAAGTTCTCCCGATATAGGTTAGTTGATAGGTGGTAATTAAAAAAACTTCCTGTCATTTAATAATGATGATTGCAAGCCAAATAAAAACACATACTAATAGCCAGAAGATTGGTAAAATAACTAGAGTAAAAGTGATAAAAAATTCAATACCTGATGTCACTATGAGGCTACTGGCTACATCCAATTCTTATATAATAATAGGTATACTATATTTTTTTTATATTTTTGTACGTATTTTTAATGTGTTTGTGTGTATTGTACGTGATTATTATATTGCTGTATTTGAAAACAATGTAAGTTCGATAATTCGCTTCTACATTACCTCTTTCGAAATTATGGAAAAGATTTCCGTAATAAATAAGCAGTACATACATATTTATGTAATATTTCTTTTGTTACATTTAATTACATGTGTTAATTTTTAAATAACATAATATAATATTGTGATAAGTATTGAATCAATGGGTATATTCAACAAGTCCAATCGATGCCATTAAGTTAAAGTATAATTATATATTTATAATAATGAATATTACATATAGTAATAGTAATAAAGATATATAAAAAAATATTTTTTACTCTGCCAATTCTCATTTGACCAGCGTAATAGACTGTGATCAAATCCTTATCATTGTGTTGTGAACTTGTGACAAGTAACCTTTATGTTTACCTATTTGCCAATCGCAAACGGTGGCCATAACAGAAAGAAAAATAAAATTACCGAGAGTCATTTACAACGTAAATATACTGTACAATGTACATAATATACTATGTGTCATTGAAACGCTTATAAGCCGGATTGTGTCATCATAAGTGATCGACCGAGTTAGCAACTTCGCGAGCGATCTGTTAAAGCGATGGGTAAATGCTAATGGCAATTTTTTAGAGCAGTTTAGCTGTCGATATCGGTCGATTGATATCGTAAGTTAGCTAACAAACGATATCGGAAGCTTTTTTATGGTAATAGCCGACAAATACGTTGACGATCTACCTGATAGTAAGTGGCTATCGTCGCCCATGGACATAAGCGACACCAAGGCATCACCGATGCGTTGCCGGCCAAGAATGAGGAAGAAAAGGAAAGAAACAAGCTTCCGGCAGCGTAGGAAATTCTGACGGATGAGTTGGCCTCTAACGGCTTTTCGCCTCTCAATAATCTATCTATACATATTAACTCTCTAGTAACTTAGTAGTAGTGAAGCAACAGTAAAAGCGTAATATTCTAGTAATAGTTGTTATTATTTTACCTAATAAGTTATCCAGAGATTTTGAACAGAATATAAAACGACCTTAAGTGATTGCGACCAATCAATGCTACAGTAGCGACGAAGCACGCTTCTAGTCTATTTATAATTTATATACGAGTTAAATCAGAGTTCAGCCGTGCGCTAATAGGTAGAAACCACATCTAGTCAACGCATACATGGCAGATAGCTGTACGATCCTCATCTCTCTCTGAATTCCAAGAAACCTATAATTGCTCCATTCCTTTTTTTATGCTTAGAGCAGGCAAACGAGCAGACGGGTCACCTGATGGTAAATGATCACCGCCGCCCATCGACATTAGCAACACCAGGGGCGTCACCAACGCGATGCCGGCCACGAAAATGACGATAGACCCGCTTCTTGAAGGACCCCATGTCATAGCTTAGAGGGAACACC
>CAWVQL010000434.1:0-32944 GCA_963932265.1 Thymelicus lineola
ACATTCACCAAAACACAAGTACGAAAGCGAATACAATATAAAATTAAAATCACTGTGTGCGTGTCGATGAGTATATAGTTTACTCTTGTCTAGTCCGATGTCCTAGCATAGATTATATATGGTTCGAGGCCGAAAATTGGGGTTCTCCTTTTTGTAGAAATACTTTCACTACACTGAATTATTTTATGTCCCCGCTAAGGTCTCCGTCGTACCATCAAAGGCGTCACCGACGTGTTGTCGGCCAAACCAAAGCGTGAGACACCTTTTGACACTCTTGTACCGATATGTTATGTTTACAATAATCATAGTAAAGGAAATATACCGTCTATATTGAAATAAATTGTCAAGTTTAAGGTCCTGGAATCCCCTCAAGTTTAAGGTCGCGATAAAGTTCAGAACTCAAAACAGTTATCAATGAAGATATTAGTAATTAAACAGTGGCTCAACGGAAGCGATAAAACCACCGGATGCACACGCCACGCCCCCTAGCGTGTGGGGTGACGAAGGGTGGTGAGAGGTGAGTGTTATAATCTAAATTTTACCAACAAAAAAAAATAGTTCATCGAATAAAGATCACTAAAATTATCGCTCGAGATATATTCCAAAATCGCCATGTAATTACAACTGCTTATAATATTTGAGGTTTCCCTCGATTCCTCATGGATGCCATCATCAAAACTGGTTATTGATAATATTTTTTCAAATCGTTTCATAAAAGACGGTGTTCTAAGGGGTAACAAAGATATTGAAAAAATAACTAAGTTGAGAACGGGGGAGGTTCTTTTTTATTAGTTAAATTGGATTATTAGTATTAACAACAATGTCATGTTTATGGTTCTGTATATTAGTAGAAATTAGGACAGAAATCGGTATAGTTTTAAAATCTGTTGGTGGCTGAGGTATTCTTAAAATGATCTAATTTCAAATATGTACAGTGACGAATTTTTATTACGATTCAAATCGGTACCTAGTGTTGATTTCTTTTTTAAGTTTTAAAGGTTTCTTAGTTTACCGTACTTTAAAAGGAAAAAATATAGAAGTTCATTTACTTATTTACTGACAATATGTAATCCTAAAATGTAATATAATATAATACTTACCATACACTATGTTGATAATTGTCAACCCTAATTCCAGTACAGATGAGTGGAACTGATGGTGTGTGAGTACTTTGAAAGTGACCTCATTTTACAGCTCCATGATAAACTAGGGTTGAAAATTAATAAGTAAAATGATTGACAAATGGCTACAGAAAATTATGCATTAGCCAATTAGCCTTACACTCCCGAATTTCTCCGAATATAGGAGATATAAGGAGATATAAGGTATATTGCACTAACAAGGTTACTAACATGTGTATAGGATAGAATTCGATAACTCATTCCTAAGATAACCCTCACATAAATTATAACTAGTCACCAAAGTATTTTTTGCAATACTTTTTTCAATCGCATGGTTTAATTTTAGAGATTTTACATAAAACAAAGTTTGATTTTTGCCGGCACGATTTCATGTCGTCTTCAAAGGTTAATTCTTGAAAATATTTGCAGATAAGATTAAACTTTGGAAAAGGTTGAATGCGTCAAAACCTAAGACTGCAATTGACATTTCAATCTACCTGTAATTCGTAGATCAATTTGTATTCCATCATAGGACAATAGGTATTTGGAATTTATGGGCTTAAAACTAACTATACGGTGCAATTTTTTTTTGTTTGTTTTTTTATTATTCCTTTTTGTCCAAGAATTATAGTATAGTGTTTAGTTATATTATTTAAATGATGTTTATTTTTTACTACTCTATCAATGTGTTTTTATCTATACTATTTTATTTATTTATTTATTTATTTTATTATCACACCAACAGCAATACACACATTACATTATTAATAAAAGTTCTGTAGAAACTGGACTAGTGTGAGTGCCAATTACAGGCGTGAACAACATTCTATTACTATTTTCATATTAAGAATGCAGTCGAAGAAAACCTAGAAACATTGAAGTATAATGTCATAGAACAGACATCTAGAACAAAATGTGTGTCCCGCCGGGAGGTTCGATTTTCAAAATTGAGCCCCGGTTCTCCTTTCAAAATGGAACGAATCCATTGAAGATTGAAGCCACGTGGCGCCAATGCTTTGGGACATACATGGTGTTCGGGGTGTCTGTTTTATGCTAGAGTACTTCAATGAGAAATTTGAATTATTTTACGATTTCGCCAACAATGTACAAAACATTGTTACCATTGAGAACAGCGCGAGCGTTTCGAAGGAGTTTTTGATTAAGATCGCTCCCATACGCCGTTGTTTCATGTTTATGACACTTAATTAGTGTTTCCAGTGAAATTAGATCGATGGATACCAACGTGCGAATTCATAAATGCAAGCTTATTTAGTAATTAATCAAATTATACCACGAATGCATATATTTTACGGTGCATAACGAGATTAATGAATAAGTGAAAGTTGAAGTTATTTCGTATAACTGTCAGTTGGATGGTCCAATTGTTAAGATAATGTAGCCCTCTATCAGGCTTGTGCTGATCCTGATGCCGAAGACTTTCTTGTGTTGGAATATGCCCTAGGTCTCCTTAGTTACGAGGAGCCCTGTAGCGAGACATTAATGGGTTGAAGGCAATGATATTATATGTATAAAAGAGGTAGATGGGTTACTAGCGCGCCGACGGCGAAGAGCGAAAGAGTAGTCAATTGACCACGCTTGCTCGCATTACTCGCAGTCACTCTCTCAATACTCTGTGGATACGCACGCTTTTATTTTTGTCAGAAGTGCTGGAGATTTGACATACAGCGTTAAAATGCCTTCGTGTGTTATGCGTAAATGCACTAATTACTTACGTAAAAAAAATAAAATTCATGGAATAACATACTACAAGTAAGGAATCATGATTTATTGCATTTTATTTCATTTCAATAATTCTCTAACAAAATAAGTATGGCGGCATGACAGCGCGCCAGCTTGGCACCAGCCGAACGTAAGGTACTTGTGACGCGAGCGACAAACACTAGCTGTCTTTTTCACTATTATGGTTTTAGTAATGCTATCCCTTTTACATAATTTAACAAGCGCTGATTGGTGTACCGTTTTCGGAACAGATTTTTCATTTGATTTATAAGGGTATAACGTATCTTTAATAAACATCATTGGTTGAAGGCAATTAAATGTTTATTTTGGTATTTTTGTTGTTTTTGGCGACTCTTTTGCTAATGCCACCGCAACCTACAGAGAAGCTCATAGCAAGCTCATTTCAAGTCTAGAACCAGTATTATTCCCATATAAAAAATGTACACATTTTGTTAACCTAGATAATACCACTACTACTACTACTGATACTATTTTTACTATTACTTTTTTTGTATGCTGTTTTCTACCTATATTTATATGTGTATATATTATATATATACAATATATTTTCTTGTAATTTCTCTTTCTCTCACTTGTACCGCTTTCATTGTTCTCTGCACATTCCTAAGGTTGACTGGTAGAGAATGCTGTTTAGCATTAAGTCCGCCTTTTGTACCACTTATTTGTTAAGGGTCAATAAAGCATAAATAAATAAATAAATAATAAATAATAGTAGGGAATTGTAACTGTTATATTTTCACACTAAATAAATTAATTAAATTAAATTAAATTTCTATTAATTTCCCGCTGGCAATAGTCATAGTATTAATATTTTATTTATGGTAAAGCGACGTATATGAAGAATCAGTCCACAGAGTACAGAACACATGCACATAAAGCCTGTTTACTGTAAAAACCGTATCGCCGTATCCAATCTTGCGAGAGCGCACAAAATTACGATGTTCTCTAATTTAACAATATATTATTATCAACGCAGTAATAATCTTTATGTTAGGGCATGTCTACATCGACGGAGTGATTTGCGATTTCACGACTAGCGACCGACGCCTGTAAACAAGCGAATGTTTTAAATTATAGATGTGTATTTCTAGTACAGTTAGCAGTCTCATTTGGCAATGAATTAATTAATTGTGCATCGAAATTATACTAAATCCATATACAGAAATTAGCTTTGTATATCTTTAACAATTAACCAAGATTGTACCATTCATGTAACCATTTCCATCATGGATGATGATGATGATGTATTTGCATTAGTCGCTACTGTTAACAAAAAGTTTGCAAAGAAGGTATAACATCGTTACTTGTAATGCACTCGTACCTATCACAGATCATGTGGTACCTATATGTAAATAAAAAAATTGGTTGTCTGTAATGTCGGTTTACGTACGATAGTTTTTTGATAGCGTTATAAAGAAACATTGATGAAAAATTGCATACTTTTATTAATTGAATTGGATTATAATGACTTAATTATTATTATTTTGTATAATACAAAGATGGAGTTACAGTCGACCCAGTAGCAGAACTATTTGAACTTCTAGCTCTGACGTCACGCAAGAAGAGAGATAGATGTGTCACAAGCCAACGCCTGGGCCGAGCGTGCCTCTCTATCGCTTGTTCTGCGCTCTCGCTTGCACGCTCAGGCTTAAGCGGAACGTAGCACCTTTTCGGGCGTGCAGCCGGTGTTCATCGATTTTAAGACGTTATCACTACAAAAATAAGTAACTAATATAAAGCTTTACAATTACAACTTATCATTTATCTAAATTTCCTTAAAACTTGAGTAATTTTTCTACTTTACAATGACGTTTGCACTGCAACTATCGCGTCGTACAGCACAGAAGTAGCGCGTATGACACAGCCTTAAATTAAAAAACGCGTAAGTAGAGAATCTTTGCATTACCGGCAAACAATCCATCAGAAGCAAATGATTATGACCTTTTGCAAAGCGACGTAGTTTATACACTGCGCGGTTATTTCTACATTAAACCGAACGATTCGGCGTTTTTTGTCGCTTAAGCTTTTATGGACAGTGGGCGAATTTTGAACGCGGTGTAATTTTAATATTAGCTCGGGTTTGATCAATTAGGTTTTCTTACTGGATCATAAACACCGGTTTTGTGTAACTTCGACACTTAACGATGCCTAGATCGAATTTTGATTAAGTAATTTGTTTATTAGTTTTATTATAGGTATTATAAATATCTGTTTCCTTAACGATTAATTTCAAAAACAAAACTAAAGGTAAAACAACCTTTTAATTAAAATAAGCACAAATTGTAGGTTTTTCACCTTCTTTGGTTGTAATACAATATCATTTGTATATAGATTAATATTTACAATGCTTTTTATTTCACATACTTAAAGATAATAATGCCTTTTTTTAGTAATTTATGGTGTATTTACGATGAAACAGTAAGTTATTAGATTCCTTGTGTAGCATACATACCGTTACTTAGTGACAATCGGTCATTACATCTGCTATCCGATGTGCTAACGGGAGCACAACACTAGCGACTTCCGCGAGTGAAAGTTAAGTACTGTAGTTTGACTTAAAACTTACGTGTCTATGGAATGTGTGATTTGTGAAGAAGGTACTTTGACTTATTTTACCTCTAAAACTAAGCTTATCTAAGATTATCTATACTAATAATATACAGAGGAAAGATTTGATTGTCTGTTTGCATTGAATAGGCTCCGATACTACCGAACCGATTTGAAAAATTCTTTCACTGTTGGGAAGCTACACTATCCTCGGGTGACATAGGCTAAGAGGTATATATTACTTATTTTACTATTTTTCCCGAAGCGAAGCGAGGGCTATTTCCTAGTCTCACTCAAATAAAGATTAGGGACTTAATAACAAAACTTTATTTGTATTAGATAAAGACTGACACGTAAAATATTGTTATTCACACATATGCATGTATGCATGTTTTTTTCAAAAATTTCCTAGAAACTACTGATCTGATCTGGATGTGGTTTTCGATATTGGTGGTCGTGAACGGCGTCTATGAGTGAATCAACCCAGCGCGCGATGTATAAAGTTATACATCTGTGTGTATCGTTTTTCTGGTTACAAGGTTAAAGGTCGTAGCCCACTTACACGACACCGCTCCCACCCAACCAAAGTATGAGAATTCAAATATAAACTTAAAATCGTGCTCTGTAGGTGCAACTATTGAGTGGCAAGGTTGCGGTAAGCTCGCTTACCGCGCGCTGGCTGCTAATTTTTGTTGTTACTGTAAAGTGAATCTACAGAGCATGATTTTAAGTTTATATTTGAATTCTTATACTTTGGTTGGGTGGGAGCGGTGTCGTGTAAGTGGGCTACGACCTTTATCCCAAAGTTAGTACTGCAACCTGTCATCGTATTACCATATCGAGAAGCCGATTCGTTATTCACACGTGTATTTTGGGCACAGTAGGACTTTGAGCAAACATTACAACTTATTTGCGAATCGATAACACCCTGATGATGGATGCCACTAACTAATCTTCCGATAACGATAGCGATTACAAGTTTTGACAATGGCTATCGACTTTTACTAACAGGTCTGTGGCTGTTCTTTCTATTGGAGATCAGTGGGCTTTAACACGTTCGGTGCGGTAGCGGGTTGATTATATCCGATGGTCATCTTTCCTCCGGTGCGGGGCAAAAATTACTGTTCCAACCGCTGGTGCGGGACAGATATCTTTGGTCTCCGTATGAATACGAATGAGATGGTTAGTGTTTTGGAATTGCCTTGTTAAATAGGTAATATAAATAAGAAAAAATTACATCGGGTTGTTACGACCCGGTGCCGACTGAAACGAAATTTTTTACGTCTAGTGCGTTTATCGGTTCTTAACGACGCGAGGCCCGATGACCCGATAGCCGCACTAGATTACATGCTAGTTGGACTAGTGAGGTCCCTGTGATTAGATGAGTTTTTATGCAAATATGAAGAGACAGTTAATGTAACATGAAGCGATTCAGGAAAATGTTGTTAAGTCATGTGACGGGCAAAAACCCAAGAAAAATAGAATAAGCAAAGGTTTCCCAAAAAAATAATAACTAGTCCAGCCATAAGTTCTGTTACAAATGAAAATGCTTTTTTTTAAATGAAGTAATGTAATATTAATAAAATTTATACCTACATATTTATTAAAGTCTTAGCAAAAATATTCTATTCGAAATGGCCACCTTTGGCTTTTATACAGGCCTTTTATCTGTTTGGCCACGAATCTATGGATTTACGCACTGTTTCCAAGGGAAATTTCGCCACTGCTTGCTCCAAAGATTTTTTAAGAGACTCAATGTCGCCGTGTCGTTTAGAGCAGGCCATGTCCTCTAAAACGGACCATAATTTGAAGTCTAAAGGGTTGAGGTCTGGGCTAGATGAGGGCCAGTCTTCAGCTCATAAGCTCCGGAACATTGGTTTCAAGCCAGGCTTGGGTAGTTCGTGCCTTGTGACCAGGTGCAGAATCCTGTTGGAAAGTCCACGGTATATTTTTAAAAAGAGTATTGCTGAGAGGTTTCACAACATGATCCAAGACTGTATCTTGATACACTTTGGCTGAAGTTTTCACTCTTTTTTCACAAAAATGCAGTTTTGTGACTCCTTGATAAGACACGCCCCACCAAACCATCACTGACGCAGGATGATGACCACGTTGTACCTTCCCGACCACTTGAGCAGCTTCTTTAGAACTGTGAGCGTACACTTTATCATTTTGCTTATTGTAGTGTTCTTCAATTGTGAAAAATTTTTCATCGGTAAAGAGGATATTTCTGTGCCTTTCACCTGCGTATCGCGACAGAAGGCGTTTTGATCGATCCACTCTCTTTAATTGTAAAGATTGATTTAGGGCATGTCCTGTATATCGACGATAAGCACCGAGCTTCAGGTCTTGTTTTATAATACGCGACAGAGTCCTACCGGGAATCTTCATTTCTCGCGACATCAACTTCCAGCCACAAGATTTACCCACACCATTAACCAGTATAGCTCATAGTGATTGAATACAAATATTGGTATACAAAATTATTCAACCAGCATTTATTTTATCGCTATCGATATTTTTTTATCATCCACAACACTAAAAATTTATCGACACTTTTACTAACCAGTGCGGATAACGGGTTGTAAAGAACCGACAGGTAATCCCTTTCTTTGCAAACAAACCATTCAGTGCATCTACCTACGATTCTAGCCTTTTATTGAGTGTTTATCTGTCAATATATTGCTATAAAAGAATATGCTATAATCATTATAGCTATAAAGAAAAGTCCTCCTAAACAAATGCAAGTCAAACGGATCTTTTCGACCCAGCAACGCACCAGGGGCAACTCGTGCTTCGGATATAATAGACCCCATACCGCACCCATTGAAAGTCATCAAATTTGACTAACGCAGTGAGCGTGTTAAATCAGCTAGACAGAATACTTTGTTTGAAAGAGATCTCGGGGAAGGTTGTTTTGGTAATTACTTCGTACATGCATCAGTGTCCTTACTCCTAACTTCTAAGTAAATGATCAAGTTATGCAATTAAATTTAGATGAATGACCGTTAGTGGCAATTCTTTTTCTTGAACGCCACTTAGGACTAATCCTGGAGGAATCTGCCTCACTGCAGAAATGCTTAACGAGTTGAATTTGAGTCAACAAGGCATTTAATAAGCCGGCAACGTATTGACGAGAATAGTTCGGTATACCTACCATGGTCGCCATGATTTTGATGTTCTGTGGGAATAGATAAATACTTTAAAGGATACTGACAAAAATGACAGAAAAGTTAAAAGGGAACTGAAGGTCGTGGCGTCTGTGATGAAGCGAGAGGAAACACATGTGATTAGATGAGTGATTGATATGAATGTGGATGGACGAAGGGGTCGAAGAGGACCAGAGAAAAGATGGATGGATTGTGTGAGAGATGATATGAAAGATAAGAGTGTAAGTGTATAGATGACAGCTGATATACTAGTAGGAAATATGGAAGAAAAACATGTCACCGTCCCCAAATAAAATTGGGAAATTTATAGGATGATGATGACATGCAGGATACAGACTGAAAACAAAACTCTTCTTTGATTCTACCGAAGTGAAATGAAATAAAATTTTAGCCAGGTAAAAAGTAACAACCACCTAAAGGATTACGTAGAAATGCAAAAATACATTTCGATAAAGATATTATCTCGCTTTACCGTTAGTATTTTCTATCATACTATCCCTTTTTAGATAGGTACCACGATACAGAGGTTTCGTGATCAAAAGACAGTTGTTAAGCTCAACACCCAGTTCCCTTATAAATGAGTATTCTTTAATTAGCGGATATTCCTGTAACAATTATCCATAATGGCGATTAATTTAGCCAAACAGTGAAGCGACTGCACGCGAGGTTTCGCGTCGCTGGGAATATCACACGAAACTCGGGGTAATTCTTTGAAGAATGAAATAGTTTTTAAACTGCATTATATATAAGTCTAGTATTTTATTAAAAATATTTATAATATCTACCAAATTCGTTGAAGAATTATTATAAATAATTTCAAAATTTAAAAAATTAAATAAATTAATAAAATAAAAAATTCTTCAACATGTTTGGTAGTAAATAAATATGTTTGATTACCAATGCATCAAAAAATTACCTAGTTAAAAACTGCCCATAATTCCAATTATTATTATATAATATTATTTTGTAAATGTTATTATAACTGCGAAATATCGTTTCATCGAAACAAATGTAAACAAGCATGAACTCAACTATTCAAGGCGTTTTGTCGATCATTGCAAAAACCACCTTCAAATAAATTTCATTTTGTTTCATATATTACATTTTCAGTGTTTGTAATAAACTTATTAACTTAGTATTACTTACTTTAAATATTGAAAGAAGTGAAATAAAGCATAATTCCTGATTCGATATGAAATAATTCGCTTTTTAATAAATAATTCACAATAGATATTGGTGTTATAAAAAAGTAGATCCAGTAGATGGCGTGAGATTTCTGCAAGAACCCTTCCGTTACTGTTCTGTTAAGCAATTAGGCGTTTCCTTTATATGAACAAATGACAGTGCTAATAACAGATTCAGAATTTCCTTACGATGTTTTTACCATAATTATCTGATATACCTACATACAGCTTTATTTGTCACAGGACACTGATCTTAAAGGTCAGAAGGAAATAAAAGATACAATTTTTACAAATTGTTAAATATGTTTTGTACGTACTCTGTAGTCAAAGTGGTCCTATCGGACCGATGAAAGTACCACATTTGCCCCGTTTTTATTTTTAAGTCAGTGATCTATCCATAGATTTATTTATTTCAATGGAATTATATTGGCAAAATATTGAACGAGGCACAAATTTTTGTTATTATGTCATTATTACGAATGGTTGTGAATATATTTGTTGATTGTAGCTAATAACCTGTATCACCTAGGTTTAAAAAATCTTTTACTCTCACAATCAGACATATTTTGAGTGTGTATTGTAAGGATTAAATTCTGTGACAGTATAGTTAATAAATAAAGAATGCAAATCTATTTTAAAAAATTGTTTTCTTTAACCTCCTCCGTGTAAACTTTAAATATACCTACCTAGTGATTATTACATTACACTCCTACATGTAAGCATTATTCCTAAAAGGGGTGCAACGATCTATCCACGTAGTAATATAGGTAGATGTGTAAATATCTTAGTTTGTTTTGGGTCAATTCACTAAGTAAAGATACTAAAACATATCAGCTACGTGAGCTACGTCACTTCCGATTCGCGCGTAAACTCGCGATTTATCTACCATAGATATATTTTAGTCTATGTTATCGACGTATTGGCGCCACAGTTATCAAATCAATATTTATTCGTACTAAGAATGTACGCGGATTCTTTCTGTAGCTCCTGTGTTGTTTGCGAGGGATTAGCCAATCGAATTTTGGTGTTGGCAGAGGTTTAGCTATTTTATTATGGTGTCTACGACGCATAGTGGTAACGTCACTAGTCTTCGATCTGGCTTACAGTGTTACAAGTATTCAGGCATTTCTTGGTGAGTGCTATATATTGAAGTATTATTACTAGCGTATAGAACCGACACCGCGAACACTATGTATGTCCCAATGCATTGGCGCCACGTGGCTTCAATCTTCAATGAATTCGTTCGATTTTGAAAGGAGAACGGGGCCTCGATTTTAAAAATGGAACCTTCCGGCGGGACAACACATTTTGTACGAGATGTCTGTATGGTGCCAAAGCAAATAATATAATTAAAGGCTACTAATATGCCTACATGTGCACTAACTTGCAGGAAAAGCGAAAAGATAAAAGGACGAGGCAATTGCTACGATGCTGACTGGCAACATTGGAGTATAATGTACTAAAGTACCAAAAGTCAAAAAAACATGAGAGGTGTCAAGGGACACCCGGATGGAACGAAGTTCCTTTCGATTTAAGTATTGTTTTGTTGTACAGCGCCATCTCTGTAAAACTCTGTGAATCACTTCAAAAAAAGTGTCGTCATTCGTAAGAATCAAAAAGTGTCGTAATTTTCCGTGTAGATAGCCCCCTTTCACAACGCGCGATAAGGAACTTTGTTCCAACAGACATCGCGAACAAAATTTGTGTCGTGCCGGGAGGTTCTATTTTCAAAATTGAGATCCCGCTCTTCTTTCAAAATCGAACGAATCCATTGAAAATTGAAACTCATTGGCGCCAATTTATTGGGACATCATACATCATGTTCGATGCGACGGTTCTATACGCTAGTAATAATACTTCAATGACTGGCAATCAATAAGTGGTTAATAGCTATGTCCTCTTATACTTACCTAGTTCTCTTAGAGCATTTTTATCACGTCGTTCCACGGAAAATTGTTGGACCAAGCAAGAGGCATTTATGTATGTGAAAATGACCATGGTCGTTGAAGATATCCGGTAATAAACTGCGTGTTTTGTTCATAAGTAACTAAAAAATTTTAAAATAAAATGTCTAACACTAAAATATTGAGTAAAATGTTTACTAATTTATAATGAAGTTTCGATTAATGATAAATAAGTACAATCCCGTAATTAAGACGTTCTGAATAAATTAAATACGACAAAGCATCCATGAGAACGCGAACGGCCTCGGCTCGTAATTAAGCGTTCCAATTTCAAAAATTAAAAACAAACTTGTCAAAATTTTAAATCGCCGAAACCGAAACATAAGACACGTTTGAATAAAAGTAAAGGAACATAGACTTAAATACAACGACATATGGTTGAAATTAATACGTTGGTAGTGTAAGGTGTACCACAGAGTATGCACTTCCTCATACAATGCTGAATATTGAGATGTCACGGCGTGTTTGGGCAGCTGCATTTCGTATTTGACATGGCGCCCTTCCGGCAATGTTGCGTCAATAGTCATTGCCGCGAACAAAGATTCTTCATTCATTAAACTTCGTATTGATAATGTTGCCTTAATTTTTATTTTGATAAAGGAATTCATATTATATTCTCTTTAATTTAGAATTTGGAAAATGCATCGACTGTTTGAAATAGAAAAATTGGGTGTTCTAGCTTGATTGGTGATTTAAAAAAATATGGAAATGCTAGATTTTAATTAGACCTACCATTCTTATTGACAAAGGTCTCGTCTTCTCTGACCACCCATGTAGTACATAATATACTTTCTGTTTACTATTAAGGACATTAATCCTACCGACATGTGAAATGAATTTGAAACGAAAAAACTTATAAACTGTGTATAAAGTGGTAGCATCTTGTCACCTCCATTTATGCAGTTTATGAATAGAAATTCAAAAAATTATGTTTTATAGCTTACTTATACAAATATGATCCATTTCTATGCATCGCGACGTTTCCATCGCATAGTTTTAATGTACAAATGCAGGTGTGCGTATATTTAGTACTGGTTGCCTGGTTGGTTATAAAAAAAGAAAATACGAATATAAGTCAAATCGCTTGGATTATTTTTGAACTTAGAACCCGATTTAGTATGTAAGCGGATGCGGAATCTTTAGTGCGAAATAAAGTGTACAAAAACAAAATATTATAACAATAAATGATGGTTTAGATTACCAAAAAAGTATATTTGGTAGTAGGTATTTTTTAGTAATTAAATAAACACTATGTTTGTTATTAATCTATACTAATATTATAAAGAGGAAAGATTTGATTGTTTGCATTGAATAGGCTCCGAAACTACTGAACCGATTTGAAAAATTCTTTCACTGTTGGGAAGCTACACTATCCCCGGGTGACATAGGCTATATTATATTTTTTTTACTATTTTTCCCGAAGCGAAGCCAGGGCGATTTCCTAGTCATTTATATCGTAGAAATGCACTGTGAAGATTTATTGAAAAAAATTTTTGCGACGAAAACTGCCATAATGAGATCGTATAATTAATATTATAAAAAAATCTCAAGTAGGTTTGCATATTTTCTTACCATGTTTAATTTAATTAATTTTGCAATCTGTATGTGGTCTAAAATCATATCATCATAAAAGAAAAAACAGCATAAAGAGAGTACAACTAATTCGATTTTAGCCAAAACATAGATGTGAACCAAAACAAAACTAAAAAAGTTTACATTACATTAATAACCAAAAGTTGCAATACTTACATTCTTCATTAAAATACTAACAAGTCATAAATATTAGCATATCTATTTTATTACGATTGTATAATTTTTCTATTCTATTCTATTATAATTTACCAATGACAATAGGAAATCTATTATGTATCTTAAATTAAGTCAATGAAACGTAAAATAGATACCTACCTACCATAACAGTAACTGATATTTGTAAATGGCGATAATAATATAGTATAGCTGCAAAATAAAATCCTTATTTTTACGCATTTTAGGTACTTATACGAAATGTTTTTGTATCTTTTTTTCCCTTGTTTTCCATCATGCAATTCAGCGTTCTCAGCGCTTTTGGCTTCGTAACTGTACCTACATTTTGAGTGACGCTCATTATAAAGCGCCAGCGAATTCATCACACACGAGATGTTTCGAATTTGTTTTAGTGATGTCCACTTTCATATCGATAAAATCTTTATTCTGTATCGAAAAATTGCCATTCAACCTGAAGTGTTTAACATAATATGTCTGTTGGAATCCATGACATTGGTAATCTCAATCTCAGGTCAAATTTGCTGCCAGTCTCAGGTCAAATTTGATACCAGTCTAAACCAAGATGGACAAATCCTTTGTTGATCCAATGCTTTAAACCAATGCACAATTATGTTTAAAGCAGTACTTCAAGGTACAGTAGCAAGCAGGTGTTGTCGAAGCATTAACATTAATTATATGCAAAAAGTTGAAGACCTACATAAACATTTTGATTATGATAAGATAGCAGACACTTTATTTACTAATTTAAAAGTCCAACGCTGTAGTTTAGGTCATTATTTATGATAATATTATTTAAATCTTAATATATTTAAATCTTCAATTTTTATGTTTGTTTTCTTTAATCTTTTAAATGACTACAGAAATACAAACATTATTTCTGATGATGTAAATTTTTTGTTGATCAATATCAGCTAGCAATATAGAAGACATTGAATAGCAATCGTCAGGATACGTCGAAATCATTGGCTGACATATTAAATTTCGATCCATCGGTCATACTTATCAAGAATGTCTAAATAAATACTTAAATAAATTATCTTGCGCCCTAGTACCGTTAATGGTATAAAACGAGTATTCAAGCAACAATTTTCAAGCGTGAAATGAATTATTGAAACTATTGATCTTATTGAACATTATGCAAAAATACCGGTAGGTGCTGGTTACCTATCAGCGGGCATCTGTCCGTAATCTACGCTCGGAATGATGTATCAACTGCGCGATAAGGACACACATGTCCAGTTTAAACATGAATAACACTTAATCTTATGAACCCCTGGTGTATTCAGATAAGTAGCGAGGACACGGGTAAGACTTGTTTGGAAGGATCTTTTGGAATTAAATTGTGCTTGTCAGTGTATTAACGATTTGGTTCTCTAACTGTTTCTAACGCTTAGTGCTGTTTGATTGGATTCATTTTTTCGTTGTAATAAACTTTGTAATTGTCACACTTGCCTGGTTAATTGATCTATAGCTTTGAGTGTAAGCGTTATTGAAATCTGTATTTTTAAATTATTGTATTAAAATATAATCCCTATACACCCATCACCGTTAAACAGGCTTGACTTTGTCATGCTTCTGACGTAGTAGCAGTGGCAGTAATAGCATTAGTGGTAATAATACTTGTAGAAGTACATTACAGAATCATGCGTATGATAAGTCCATATTAACCATGACCACCATTTTAGGCGTAACCATAGTAGCTCTAACCTAGTCCCACAGTAAAATTATTATGCAAAATAGCATTTCGGCTCGTAAATATTCCTAATGGACGAATTATCGATAACGCGCCGGTCACGCACTACGGCATCTGTGTCAGATGCGCGACAGGTGGCGCGCAGGTGAACTCCATACTAGGCGCGCGGTCTTGCGTCCCGCCAAAATCTTGCTCACGCTCTTACGCTATAGTCCATTGGCTCATTAGCCTGGCTCACTGGCTCATTCGGGACTCTTGAACTGGCCAAACACGCCAATCGTGCTTTCCCACACTGCTCCAATACAAATTGTAGATAGATTTCTTTACTGATAGGTTGACATTAGTAACTGACCAGCATAAGGAAGTTTCACGTCATACTAGAGACTTTCCAAAGAATAAATAAAAGATATCAACAGTTCTGCGGAGGCACGAATAGCCAGTATAGTCAATTGCTGGTGTCAGGGTACATATACGTCCTTGAACCCAAGCCAACCCTCGCACCCTGAACAAAGAAGAAGTTTATGGCGAACTGTCCCTCATACCTAAATAGCTAACCTTCCTCTAATATGATCTGGTAAAATGTTTTTTCTTATTTCACTTGCAGTGTTTGGAAATCAGCCATGAGTGGCACTGACTTCACTTAAAATTAGATCCCCCCCTGCTTGTTGTGTGCTTGTCCTGCTTGTCTGCTCTCCTATATGGTCTATTGTGACTTGCATTAAAAATAATAGTCCTATGAAAATCGGAAGCTTTCAGCCTTAGGCCTCTAAATAACGAAATGGGGGATACATGATGCAAGAATAGCTTACCATGCCTTCGGAGTACAAAAGCGCTAATGAAATATTGCTACAAGCGTTCATCCATCATCCATCCATCCAGCTTGCAAACAGATCGCACAGCTGACTTGATACGATACAAAATGTACACTGAAAATATCGAGACGTGAATGATGAAGGTTTCTCATTTGTCTCTTGATACTTCTATCTTATTAAATATCACATGCCATGAATATTTGATATAGTAGAATTTCTACAAAGAGGTCCAAGTGAATAATAACAATTAGCATGCAGAGGACATTTCGTTGCATCTGTCGCTACCGTGCGCTCGTCCCGTTACTTTCTCAAGGCCACTTACTTTGACCGTCCATTATGTAATTTAGATGGTGGTGTTACATTCCTTAAAGATCCTATAATTCTGTTGTTAGTAACGGATAGGTATGAACGAGTCCTAGCTTTGAGCTCGGGAGAGCTATTTATATTGATATTTATGTAAGAGATAATTTTATTTTCAGGTTGGTGAGCGAAAATTATATATTTAGGTATTTTTCTGCATAGTAGAGGGATAAAAATTTTGGATGCATTTCTAATTATTCAAATTATGTGCGTATTAGTTGGCCAGCATGATTTATCATAAATTTAAAATGTTTTATTAAAAAAGATCGGAACTTAACAGTGGACCATTTTCAAGTTGCGATGATGAAATGTATTGGATGCGACGATTTGTTTATTTAGATATGCATTACTTTGTATTGAAAAAGCATTTACCACACTGATATTGAGTATTTTCACTACATATCGCTGATAAAACGAATGAATGATTCAACAAACACATCAGAGATGTCGCTAGTAGTACGTTTAGGAAGTAATAGTTTCAACCAGTTTCAACTATCAACATAAACATTGAAAAACTAGGAAATGTAATTTATGTAAGGTTTGAGAATTATTTATTCCCATTATTGTGATTTAATTACTGTGATATTTTTTAAATATATTAATAATAGTTAACTCGGTTTTAATTAAGGGATTTTTTTAATCAAAACAATGACATTTTTTGATTCAGAATGCTTAACTTGCCCCAAACTTTTACAATTAAGTAAATATTGTAGACATCTATCTCTATACTATTAAATAAATAAAATTATAAACATAGTTTACTCTAGGGCTCTAACGGATAAGTACACAATAATAGTTCAACGGACCTGGCTCGTTTGGTTTTTTAAATTTTTTGCGTGTTTTAGTTTTTTTTAAAGAACTATACTAAATATTTAATAAGTTTAATTTATTATGGATACAAAGACAATAATGTAGGTAGGTATGTATGTTACGAGTACATTCAAAGTTAACTTTTGATTTTCACCAACAGGTGCAATATTTTATTACCTCGTGTGGCATTTTATTAGGACCGAGATGTTATTATGGACATTAAACTTATATATAATCATCACAAAATGAGATAAGGCGTTATAAATGAAGAAAAATGCTTCTTTCGTAAATAAAAATGTAATAACGTCTCATTTTACAGGTCATTATAGAATTATTCTATTATAAAAGTTATTCTACTCGTAAAATAAGTCATTACAAACTATAAAGTAACTGGCTGTAAATATTGTTTGAATGGAGACGATAAAATTATCTATTTAACTTCTAGCAATATCTGTACCTAAATAGTATTTACATTTAAAGTATGTAATTCTTTTATTATTTATGCATCCGGTTTAAGCACCTATTTATTTTTAGCGTATAAGGCTTAACATTACTATAGTAGATAAAAAATATAAAAATGTTATTTACAACTGATGTCTTAGGTAGGGGTGGGTGTTGTTCATACCACCCGTGAATCCCGTGACACAAGGGATACTACTGAGGGGGGGGGGGGGTGTCACTGGTATGAGTATGCAATTCACGTTCAAATGCAACAACCCTAAAATCATTATATTATAATACGAGTAACCGCCCTCGCTTTGCTTCGGTTTTCTTTATTTTACACCTTGAGTAACATTATTGAAGTTTTATTAAGGATCCCTAATTTTTTTGATAGTATAATATAACCTATGTCATCCGGCGATAGTGTAACTTCCCAACAGTAAAAGAAATTTTCAAATCGGTTCAGTAGTTTCGGAGCCTATTCAATGCAAACAAACAATCAAATCCTTCCTCTTTATAATATGTATTAGTATAGATTAGAATTCTGCACCAAAAATAAGATACTTTAATTTATTGATTTCCGATTCTACAATTTCAATCAACGCGTCTCATATTTATATTCAAAAGAAATCGAACGGGTTACGTCTTCGAACTCCGAAGTTCGAACCTCAAAAATGATGTTCGACAGGGGCGTGGGAAAAAGGCCTCCTGTTCTCCGATCTTTTTTCAAATCCCCATTGTAGATTACACCTGCTGGCCGTTCGCAGCTTTCGATAAAAAATCAGTGCGTTCTTTTTGTATGGACCTATCGTTCGACCAGGCTCGCCCCGATATTCTTATGGGTATTTTATTTTCAAATAAAGTAGTCGTGAGATACCGGGTATACTATGATTATTAAGTGGTAGAATCACGGCGCGGTAATTTGTTTTTTTCGTCACGACCGATGAAGGGCTATTGATCATTATGGATGAATTTTTATGATGCACCGATCTTATTAGAATAATTGTTTCTGATTTAATTTGGACGTACGGTTGATAAGATATTTGTAAAACTATGACATTCGTTGTCATCGTTATTGTTTCTTTCATCCTTAACATAACATGTAAATATAACGTATCTATTTATAACAAGGTATTTTAAGTAATATGTACTGATAAAACATTCAATAAGTGCAGGCGGTATAATTTTAAACTTAGCTACTTGAAGATACAACCTACCGCACGCATTCATAATCGCATGAAGGAAAAAAAACTGTTCAATTCAAACGGAGTAAGGGAAAAAATAATGCTGCGTAATTTAGTCAAATTAACCATAACACTGTCACGTCTATCGCGGGATTGGCTCGATAATAAAAAACGTATAACCTTGACAGTTTTAGAAGTACCCTCTTTTCTGTTGAAGCAGAGGATGATAGCACGTGATAGTGTATTTCAAATTTGGCGGCGTTGTAGCTGACCACTGATGCAACTGTTTTACGTGTGATTCTATTTAAAAAAGAACCACCTGCACTTCCTTTCTTTTATTGTTTCCTTTTAATTGAACGTCGATGAAAGTGATTTGAATGTTTAATAAAAGCCAATTTACCTTAAGTGTTTCTTCCGCAGTTCTTTTTGGAAACTTCAGTATCATTGAGTTTGCTACATGTTTGATTCTAAAAACGTATTGGGATGATGCAATTAATTGTTTTAATTGACGTAATATTTTTTTATAAACGTACTTCATTTCTTTTTGTCAAGCGATATTAGAAACAAAAGGATGAAAACATAGCGAACCTATACGAGTTTAGGAAAATGAAAATAAGAGTATGGTCTAAAAGTTGCTATAGTGGTATTTACACTATAATATATTTTCGAAGTCAAAACAAAATTCAGTGGTGATCGGCGTTGGCTAAGAGTGATCTTATACTGATAGGTGGCAGGAAATTATAAAACCAGACGTTAAGATGCAAATAGAGCAAGCGACCAAAGGAAAAAAGCGAGGAAAGGAAAGCACAAAAGTTTTCTTAGAAAGCCCATGTGCATGAGTTTTTTAGTTTACCAATGAAGTAATATAAAGCCCAACCCGTTGGAAATACCTACCATCAATTGACGTCATAGAAACTATAGGTCCATGAAAAAATTAAGGTATAGGTCTGGAATGTACTGGAAATATTGAGAGTCAATTCAGTAAGCACTAGCACTACTTTTCAAAGCCCAAAAAAATAACAAAAAAAATATGACAACAACAATAATAATACCCTAAAGACTAAAGTTTTACTTACAAGGCAAGCCTCTTACATAATATAAAGCTAGTCATCACGACTATCCCCCCCGGGGGTTGCCCGCCTTGTCGTGGCGGGGGGGCTTAGTAACCGTGGACTGGTCACCCACGGTGAAGCCAAGAGGCAACCAGGGCCGGCCTGTTTGGGCTGCCGGCTGGCCCGAGGAGGGCGCTCCCAGCGGGCTGAATAAGTCCTCTGCGGACGCGCGCCGAGGTGGGACCGCAGAAGAAGAGGAGTGCCGGTATTACGGTGCGCCGATCTCCCTATCTTCTGCGGCCGTGGAGGGATCGCAGGGGGAGAGGCGTGTTGGTATTGCGGTACGCCACTCTCCCTACCCCCTGCGAGCTGGCGGGGCCGTTCCGCCGAAACGGCACTGGTGGGGCCGCAGAGGAAGAGGCATGTCGGTATTACGGTGCGCCGCTTGCCCTATCCTCTGCGGCCGCGGTGTGGTCGGTGGAGGAACCACAGACCTGATCCTCCACCGGGTACCAGTCATCTGGTATCCATGGCCTCCTAGTAGCAGACTCAGGGGGAGTTTGCTACAGTACTGGTGGAGGCCGAGGAGGGAGGCGCACCTTACCATCTGGTGCGCCCATCGTGGAGGGCCTTCGGGCTTTCGCGATGGAGCCGCTTGTGGGCGGCTGCCGCTGGCGGGGTCGCGGATGTGTGCGATAGCGTTCCCGTAACCCCGTCACAAGGCGGCGAGGAGGAAGATGGGGGGGTTTTTAGTGGGTATACCGTGGGTCTCATTAGCCTATACGGGAGTCCCACATAACCACTCGGGTGCCCCCTGCGCCCGAGTGGTATGCGTAATGCATTTTCCCCCCCGAAACAAAAAAAAAAGGCATCACGACTATAACACGCCCCAGACGACTAGGCCCGCTACAAGAACTTCCTTTATTTATGCCATCCATCCATTCATCCATCAGCCACTACTGGACAATAGGCCTCCTCTAACTTGCGCCACTCTGACTGGTCCTGAGCCTTCTGAATCCAGCGGATGCCCGCTGTCTTCTTTAGGTCGTCAGTCCATCTGGTCGGGGGGCGTCCTGTATTCCGTTTTTCGAGACGTGGGTGCCATTCGAAAACCTTTCTTCCCCAACGGTTATCGGTCCTTCGAATTCTGTGGCACCCTTTATTTAGGCAATCTTTCTGAATTATAAGACTGCCATCTCCGCACATTATACTAACTGCAGTAACTAATAGACCCAACGGCGTCACATGCAAGCCAGAAACTGCAGATACCAATCATTCACACCAGGTTTTACTTACTTTTTCAAGACAAAAATATCACATAATCTCAGTGCCTACAGTCGGCAATTATCTAAACCTTTTGCTAGTGCTAGCGCTAGTGCTAGCGCGAAAAAAAACTTTAACAACGTACCAAAATGGTGATTTACGCCGATGCTTGTTTAAAGTGGAAATGTTATGGTTAATAGAGATTATTCACACCATATTTTATGCTGTGTGGAATAGGATTGTGAGTAAAATAGGACTAGATCCTATTAAGATGGATATAAAATTGACGACACTTCTCTAAATCTTAAAAATGTAAAAAAATAGTTTTAGTGGATTTATTGAAATATATTTTATTTATTGAGGCGAAACTTATTTATCGATCTACTTGACAAAAATATGAAATGGATGCGTTTTGATATTGGTCAAATTATTACAATATTATAATCATCTCTACTTACCACCAGGTGGGATTATGGTCAAGCATTAACTAATAATATATAAAAAAATTAAGAATCATAAAGCATTTACATTAGCTACAACTATATGCCATAATTATGAGTTGGTGTTGCATTTCATCCGGCTACATCTAGTAAGAGTTTACCATATCGAATATCGAAATGAGACGAGTGCCCTTTACCTGTTGAAGTGTCAAAAACAGGTGCAAAATGTTGGGTAAACATGGCGATATGGCGAATCTTCTGTCTCGGGGACAAACTGGTTATTATATTTAACGGGTTATTTATGGATTCGTTAAATGAACTTGAACATTAAATAACTATAAAATGTATGAAAACTTATTATTTCACACGTCATGAAGCCTTAGTAGCGAGTAAATTGTGTGTTCAATAAAGAACGGCCGTATTGGTTGATATGATATCCCCGAAAGATTGTCTAGATTCGAATCCTGAACTCTATTCAATTTAATGTCTTTTAAGGAAATTTATTATCACTTGTTTCAATGTAGGAAAACGTCAGACTTACGCAATTTGGTTCTCCATGAATTCCATCATCAAAGATGTGTAAAGTGTAAAGCGCGCTCTCAGATCTTACAAATGTAATTTTTACATAAGTACGATTTGACATCTCAGCATCTCAAATCAAATTTTGAGATCGCAGAGATTTTAAGGTCGGTATATTAATACCTGCTTTGTGTCTCATTATTAAATAATCTTTGATAATGATATAATTTTTGGACTCAGGATCAAGCCCAGCAATAGGAGAGTATATCCAACAAAGTTAGTGCGAAAATGACGCAACCAGTTAGTTTCATAAACTTAACACATTGAATCGCTAAATGTGGATAATCTCGAAAAGCGTAGAAATACCTAATAAATTTTTATTGACAACATTGAGAGTTCACGGCCGCGCCATAACGCGATGGACCAAATAAAGATTTTTTGTTGCAAAACCTGTTCCAATCTTTTATTTCCGCTACAGATAGGTATAATTCAAACTAACCACTTGTTTGACCGCAAGAGACGTATTATAAGATAATATTATTATAAATCTATATTATTATAATTGCAGAGACGGAGAGCAAGTAATAAAAGGGTTTCCGCTTCCAAAGCTGACAACGCGTCGGTGATGCCTTTGATGTCAATTCGTTTATCGGCGCTGGCATGGACTACCATCAGGTGACCAATAGGTATCTAATTATAATTATAATAGGAACAAAAGTTGCATATGCTCAATTTTTTCAAATTTTTATCATTAATCTTGATGGTTTTGTGCAAGAAGTAGTAATGTAAATTCCTTTGACTGCTTACTGATATTTTAACACTTTTTTGCTCTCCTGTAAAATTGCAATTTTCATCTTATGCCTTTTTTCCACTGAGGGTACGACTTGTCATACAGTACATTGACTCGATGCGATGCTATGTATCATTTGCATGTTTCTATTGCTAATGAGACTTGAGCAAGAGTTTTGATGTTTTAATTATTCAGAGTAGTCTTACAGCGTGTGATAAATCAGATGTAAAGTCCATGTAAGTATTTTAAAATGTATTCTTTCATATGTTTTTCTTTACTTTTATGGCAATTGTATATCCTTGTACCAGAATTAAGTAATACTAAAATTTATTTGTGATATTTTTGGATCTAGTCTGTTAAGTTTCGTAGATACGGAACGGAACCCTCATATAACCCTTTTCCAATTTCTTAAAAAATAAAATAGTCTTGCAATAGAATGACCTGACTCTAAATTTAAAATATAAAAGAAACACTACCTGAAAACAGTAATCTGTCACAAATGGTTGCCCATATCAGGAATTAACCCTAGAATCACTTTTTTTCATGAAAATAGCTGGTAAGCTTATGGTAACTTATGGTAAGTGGCTATCGTCGCCCATGGACATCAGTCTTTGAGACCCCAAATCTTAGAGTCAAGACCTACCTACAGCACTTTAACATCTAGAACTAAATCGACACCTACCCTGGATACTGTTAAATATACAACTATAATAAAAAACTAAATTTATATAATAACAAAAGAAACCATTGATAAACTTCCTGTTAGCCCATACCCCCGATTGATCTGAATTTTTGTATACTTATGTATGAAAAACAAAAAATCATGTTTTTTCGAGGTGACCTTGAAAATGAAATATGCGGGTATTTTGCCTATGATATTCGTTATCAGCGCGTCGAAGTGCATAGGTATACCAAAATTCAGATCAATCGGAGATATAGCCCATATCTCCGAAAAAGAAGCACACCCAAAAGCCCAAAACAATTAAACCAACACCCAGAACCAGCTAAATAGCGCACCTAATTAATTCCAAGATCTCTTCAAGGTCACCTTACAGCATTGCGCAACCGACCAACCTAAAAAGGCACAAAGCGCCAAACAAAAGCCCACAATAATCCGGAACGATCCATTATCTCCACGCTGCTCCAGTTCTCGACGCCCTTCCCGTTGAAATACGATCCCAAGGTCACAATGCACCTTCATCTTTCAGTATTGGTACGTACCGGAAACGGAATACAAAAAAACCGAATCTCATCTGCACGTTTCCGCCGGATACGGAACCGCCTGCTGGCGGGACGCGCAAAAACGAGCGAATCTGCAAACTCCTGCGCAGGTTGTATGGAGGCATCTTCGTTTGTTATGAGCACGGGCTTCAATCAAACAACAAAAGTTAGTTAAGTTAAATACGGTATTACTCTTTTACATTTTGTCTCACCTCTTAATGCCAGCTGTTGACAGAACTCCCAAGCATTGATATGACTATGGCGCCAATGTTATAATGACGTACCACAAATGTTCACAGACCTTACAGTACAAACTTACGCCCCGACTCAAAGTCACTAACGGTTACTTTAATTGCTCCTTAGAAAAGAAGCACCATAAAAATTCTGTACGAAGGAGCGATTTAAGTAATCTTTATTGACTCTGAGTTGGGGCGTTAATGTTCTAGCAATCAATTAAGTATCTGTGATTTGCTTCAAAAGAAAAAATACGGAAATTTAGGCAGATAACAGTTCTGCATAATGTTCTCAAAGATGTGTAGAATCGGAGTAGCAAATCCTCAGTTGGCCAGCGTTAGAGGGATCCGACCTATGGTGTCCATTAGGTAGTGTCTTACGTAATGGGTTGCGACGATGACGACGATGATGATGGTGATATTGATGATGATAATGATTGCTCTACTCCAAACTTATTGATTGGTCTTATTGATTTAGATTTGGTTAAGTTAATCGTAAATACCGAGTTCAGTTGGTACGGTATTAACATGTTATCTTTGCATTTTATTTGGGTGAAGATCATCCCGATAACAACAGAAAACAGTTGTAATAGGTCCTTGAAATTGGAACCTTTGAATTGAAACCTATAAAATTGGGGATTTTATAACCAGCATTTTCAGATTTAATTATCTGTGGATTGGCGCGCAATTCGGAATTCAAATAAATTATATTCGAAAGCAGTATTATTTTCACAGATTATTTTATTTTCAAATTCAGTTATTTCTTTTAGATGGTGTTTTGTTTTTGTGAAATTGTGGTAGTTTTTGGAACCATGCATAAACTGGAAATTCGTACAATTTTCGAATATGAGTTCCTACGTGGAAATACTGCTGTGCAAACAACACAAAACATTAGCGACGTGTACGGGCCTGACACTGCTTGCATAAACACGGTCCAATATTGGTTCAATCGTTTTAAATCTGAAAATTTTGAGTTGAAAAACGAGCCTCGTGGTTGGCCGGTAACTATTGTCGACAACGACGAATGGAAGGTGATAGCAGAAGCGGATCCAACTCAATCTACGGCTGAGCTTGCTGCGGGCTTTGAAGTTAGTGTCAAAACAACATTGAAGCACTTGCGTCAAACCGGGAAGATAAAAAATCTGGATAAGTGGGTGCCACACGAACTAAGCGGCCAACAGCGAGACTTACGCGTCGAAGCATGCATAGCACTACTGAATCGTCATAGAAATGAAGGAATTCTAAGTCGCATGCACCTGCGATGAAAAGTGGATCTTGTACGATAACCATAAGCGTTCGCCTCAGTGGGTGGACCCGAGAGTTAATCAATGCGCTAAAAAAGAGATACTCATAGAAAGATGATGATGACTGTCTGATGGACCAGTGCTGAACTTGTACATCACAGCTTCTTAGCGAATGGCACAACAGTGACGTCAGATGTCTATTGCCAAGAATCGCAAGATGGAGAAGCTCCTAATTCAACAACCAAGACTAGTCAATTGCTCTTCCCCATTGCTTCTCCACGACAACGCGGGAGCTCACACTTCACGACAGACCATCGCAAAGCACAACACAACTGGAAACTCTCCGTCACCCACCGTACTCCCGGACCTTGCCCCAATAGATTTCTACTTTTTTCAAAATTTAGATATATTTTTAAGTGGGAAAAAGTTCAACACCCGAAAGGTACTAAACGCTTTCGCTGACTTCATCGCCTCCCGTCTGGCACCCTTCTACAGTAAAGGGATAAACAAACTACCATCAAAATGGAAAAATTGTATAGATAATTTAGGCCAGCACTTTGATTAGCTAAAATAAAAAAATACCAAATTTTTTATTTCAAACCAATTTTCAATCTCCAATTTCATAGGTTATAATAACAAAACTAATACATAACAATAACCTAATATAATATAGAAAATAGGTGTCTGATGGGAATCTACCAAGTAGCACCGATTAAGACCGTACATAATAACCAGTAGGAAGATATTACTAAAATATTCAGAACTATCAACGTATATAACGGATGCTTCACTATCCATCCATTCGAATATCCGATTAGTATCTGCTGCAATCAATAAGACAGGCAGATGGTGAACATTCAAAGGAATCACTTGCGCCGGCGATTTATTTTTTCACAACACCATATGATCTGAAAATTAAATCCATCCTTTTACCTTAGCATCAAGTGACATATGCCGTCTTAGAAAACTAGAAAAAAATAGGTGGATCAAAAAAATCCGAGAAAAAAGTACAAGAGCCGACAGATGTACGAAAAAGAAACACTGAGCACGTGCCATCTGCCAAATCTAAGAAACGCGCACACTAGCATAACTCATAGTTCGTGTGTACACAAAAAATCTTACAAAACACTCACACAAGTGCAGAGGATCTATCGAAGATCGCACGCGCCGTGGCAGCTGTTCGCCCCTGATTGGTCGACGATGTTTGAATTTAAACTTCCGGACAATGGATGATAAGGAATATGACTTATTACCGTCTGCTGACACTTGAGGCGGAGTTGATTTATTTCTTAAGGTAGCCATTCCATTCGCAACAACAAAATGAATCCGACGCGACAGCAATTGGACTGTTTAAAGCAATTTCTTTGTTGACTAATGATCGAATAGTCATTTGATTGACAAGTCTCAACTTTCTCATAATTATTCCCATTCGTAAGGCTTGATTACTTCTCATTCAATAGATCCACAGTGTCCACATTAGATGTTCTGTGGTGTCCACACACGGAAATGTACCTATTAAGAAATATAGGTGAGCCTAATCGTGGGATTTGTTATTTTCCTTTAAACTATGATGTGTAATATACAAGTCATAATGAAGCTATAAAGACGTTAAAATTGTAATAATTTGAAAAACATACCTGCAATTTATGTTATTTTTTGTTGTATGTATATGTAAGTATTTCATAATGATATAAACCAAATTAGTTATTAAAACTGGTTTTATTACTACACATGTTTTTACATGTTTATCACATAAATTGCTTTATTAAATAATCAAATTAATTTAACATTAAAGTTCTATTTTTTTAAATAAAATATGACATACAGATTGGTATAAAAGCATAATGTTTCATTAGTCCCATTTCATGTACAAATCTATGTAGTATTTATTCAAATTGGTAATAAACTTTGTGCCATTAATTGTCCTTATCTCATTATCAAATATACGTAGGTATAATAAAAAGTTTTAATACGATTGGCTTTATGGCTTCAACCTATTAATGGCCCACTACTGAGCACGGGTCTCTTGAGGAGGCCTAGAGCATAGATACTCCACCACGCTGCTCCAGTGCGGATTGGTGGAGGGGTTAGTGGCCAACCCGAGTGTCGGAAGTTTTCAAACCGCCCGAGGGCCTCCAACATGGCTTAACGACTGTTATCTCAAGATAACAACCGGGACCGACGGCTTTATGTACCCTCCGAAGCACGAAAACGCTCAAGATTTTTTTGTCACCAGCGGTCACCCATGCAACTACCGACCGCATCCGCTGTTGCTTTTATTGTAACTTTGTCAATCAGTTAGGATCGACGCAATCCGCCGGGCTATGAGCCCTTCATATGTTATTTTTGACAGTTTTTACAAATAAAAAGCTTGGAATGGAAGTATAATTTTTAGTTCAAAGATTTTTCCTTATTGTTATTAGGTTTAATAAGTGTTAAAAGAATGGAATCCCTTGTGAATAAAAACAGAGCTAGCTCTGGGAAATGCAACCTTTTCCATGTCGTATTATAGACATATCTATCATCGATCAGTTTGAGGTCTTAGAAAAACAGTACGTGAGCATTATAGAAGTTTCAACTCAAGTTTTAGATTCCCAGGTAGCTACCTGAAGACGACAGCTGCGTTTTCAAATCGATCCCACTAGTCATTTCTCTCACACATAAGGAGTTCCTATTGCTGTCTCACTCGCGATAAGATCTGGAAATACGTAGCAAAAGCTTGGTACTACCAGCTTTTATCTAAGGCACTTAAGTGTCTTGAGATTTAGCTTAATGAGCTCTTAGCCTTATTTCTCGAGTGTTTGTAGAAATTACGGAAAATACTTTTTACAATTTATGTGGAGTACTGCAGTGAAATGAAATTCGTATATTATACTTAAACAGAAATTACCGTCTTTTATAAAATTATATTAAAAGCACGGTTTTAGCTGTAAAGGTTTTAGCTGTTTGTTGGATATTTACATAAATAAAAAATTCTACTACTATTATTGAGTGTGAAAATTTGTTAAGATGTTTTTTACACTTTTCTGTATATTATGTAATCAGGAATAAGACATAGGGTTCTTATTATCATGGACAAAGCCGCGAGGCGCTCGCATGGTTATAAAGTTTGAAAATAGTACTCTCGAAGCCTACTGGACTATAATTCTTGACAAAAAATAACCGACTCCAAAATAAGGGATAATTCAAAAAGTCAAACCAGGCCAAGACCACATGACAATCACTAGCTTTCAATTAAAAAAGAATCATCAAAATCGGTTCACTCAGTCGAAAATTCTGAGGTAACACACATAAAAAATACAGTCGAATTTAATACCTCCTCCTTTTTTGAAGTTGGTTAAAGAGATAAACCAATTAGACCCAATATTGCATCTGCCTACTAGTGAAGCGCGGGCTCAAAATATGATTTTCATATCTTGAATTAATATCTACAAGTATATAACTTTTGCACGTGCAACACAATGTATTTTATTACAATCAAAACAACCAAGTTCTATGCATCTTTGTACTTTGCACCACATGAGCAAAGCCTTTAAAATATTACGTACATTTATCAAAGGAATTGAAATTAAAATCAGCTGATTCCCAAGGTTGCACACGTGTGCAAACCTTTGCGATTTTTTGCGAATCCTGAAAAAAATTGGAGGTTGTTTGCGCAAGATCGTGGGAACGAAGGCTTTGACCCACGTGCAAATACCTGGATTTCGCAAAAACTGTAACAAAACGCATGTGAAAGACGTAATGTCACTTTGTGTAACTATGGGCTATAATAGGTGATGACATTTTGTGGTTATATGATTGGCATCCAGCAGAGAAAACCTTTCAAGGTCTGAAGCATATGTAGGTTTATTGTCAAGCAAGATGGATACGGATGTCTGGTCTCCCGGACGCCTGAATGGAGCTATCATGCTTTGATTGTATTAAAAAATTGGATACGTTAATAATTAAATACGTAAAAAATCATTTCTCAAAGAAACTCTTATTACTTGTACGTTGTACGTCCTAAAGATATCTTAGTTGTTCAGTATCATGAACCTTTATAAATAATAATAAACAAAATTCTAAACTGAAATTCTACTCAAATAATAATATCACCAGCCAGCAATGAAAACACATGAAACATTTTCCCGATTTATTTATATGTGTACCGAATAAAGTAGTGTAAAAAAAACTGATTACTTAACACACAATACAATATACAAATACCTACAGTGTTAAGTTTTAAATAAAAAAAAAATTGATTTCAGAATAGATAAAGCAACCACTCAACAACTAATGAACTGCATATAGCTAAATAATATCAAAACACATCAAAATAATTCAAGAGATTCAAATCAATCACTGTTTGAGATCAATCATGATTAGACGCAATCATTACAGAACAATTTAATCCCTCTCGCAGTAATTTCCTGTAGCACAGACTATACCTTTTGTAACAGTTCATAAAGCTAAAACATCGAATGAGTGCAACGAATCCACAAATTGAAATAGTGTTATGTCGCGTGTCGACTTTGAATAACTCTTAACGTGTGATGTTTCTTGACTAAGTCACATACCCGGAGCTGCTTGTGTCAATTTATACTCAAGTTTTGTCGAGAACATTATTCAGTTCTCAAGACTACCTAATTGCTTAAAGACAGGATTCAAGCTGTCATACAAAAAATAATAATTTTCATACAAATGTATCCCTATACGTACAACATAATTTCAGGCTCTTGTCTCCTTTTGATCTCATTATAATGTATGGGGCGAATAAACGGCTAAATGGTTTAATTGCCCCATACATTGCCGGCTAAATGGTTGGAGTAGGACAAGTGAAAAATTCTCAAAAATAATTTATATGATGAATTTACAAGGAAAACTATCACGGCTATGTTAGCATAAGTAGTTAATGACTAATAATAATCGATAAACTTAGTACTTCGAAAATCGGATCCTACATGGCGTGGCCTGACACGCACTTGCCCGGTTTTTGCCACCGATTGCACTGAAGACGCGACGTTAGAAAAACACAGAAAATTTAGTTATTTTCGTAGACACATTATATCATAAGCATAAATAATACAAAAATGAATCTGTCACAGGGCCGGCCCGTCCATATAGGCGAACTAGGCGACCGCCTAGGGCGCTGGGATTTGGGGGGCGCAAATCGGCGGGACCGATACTAAGAAATTTTTATTTTTATTTTAATCGATGAAAGATTTACACAGACAAATATGTTAAATATAATGTTATATCTTTATAACGTGGATGACATGCAGAATAAAACTACCAAAGCTGTTCCAGAACCCTGTACCCGGATTACCCCCAATAGATACCGCATACAAGGCAACTGACGCGCGGCAACATGGACTTGCTTTTGCTTGTTCTAAAAAGCTATGCTAGCATTCACGACATTAGTATCGACCAAGACCTTCGACTCGTAGACACGCGGATCTTTCAAAATTTTCTTAAGTTCAAAAAAGTATTCGCCGATGAAACCATGGCTTCTTGTAGTGTGGAATGGTGTGGAAAATCAGTTCGAAAAAACAGTTACAAAAAAGATGGCATAACATTTCATAAGTTAGTAATCCATATTTATTTTACAAATTTTCTTTAAATGAAGCAGAGTTCAACTTAAGCTGGTTTTCGGAGTGACATTTTGTGAAAATTTCATTCCTTATTCAAAATAATTATCTTGTTTCTGACTAAAGACAATACTAGGGAAGTGAATTTTTCATTTTTAAGACGTATCGATATTCATTTTGAGGATATTTCTATGAAATCGCTAATTACTAGCAATAGTTATAAGTTTTATTACACATTTATTACACACTTTTCAGATTCCAAGTTTGAATTTTAAATATCCAATCACAGCGCATCTGTTTCGTACCCCCGCAAACCGCACCTTCCGCCAAATTGTGACTTTGAAGTCTAAGAAATATTCGCCAATGCGGTATCTATTGGGGGTAATCTATGCCTGTACCTATATACCTAGCTGAAACTGTTTTTTGTCATAGGTAATTTATAATTTAATGCAACAGAGTAGGTATATGGAAAATTACAAACCACTGACTATTGCCTATAAGAAAAAGAATAATACCTACCGCATAAAAATTAATTACATCTGTGAAAATATCTAATTTTGTACCTAATTACAATTAGCTAACTGTCTTGTGACCGTAATTTTTCTATTATAAATTATGACAATATTCTACAAGAAAGTCTAGTGAAGTTCTCAACTTCATCAAAGAGTCGATAATTTTTGAATCCAAATAATGTAGTTATATATTTTTATACCATCAGAAAGTAGAGATTTCAACAAACAAGAAGCGTACCGATTTTTTTAAAAAATCAGATATTTTGACGTGAGAATTTTCAATTGAAAATTAGGGTGCTTTTTCGATATTAATTCAAAATAAGGTGAAAAAAGAAATATTCTAAATCAAAAAAATTACAGTGTATTTGGGAAAAACAAAAAAAATATGTTTTTATCAAATTTCGTGAAAAAAAAGTTGTAAAGGATAAAAATAAAAAAAACGAAAACTTGGTTATTTGTATTTTTCACATAAATTTTTAAGGTACGTGAAAAAAGTGTAATTACAAAAGTTGTAGATCTTTTTATTACCTACAACTTTGCCATTTAACTTATTCCATAGGACTTGTAGTTTTGCCGGAAATCGAGATAAACCGTTTTTTACGCACTCACCCCCTCCACGTCCCGACCTCTGATCGCCCGTAAATTACTTTTAATTTCATTTTTGTTATATTCTCTTCCTTTCCCAATGGGTTTCATCCTACTATTATTTTTTTCACATTTTACCGTTTTCAAAGGCTTCTGGCGTGGTCTATACAATAATGATTAGGAGATTGATTCCATTCTTGACAAAATTAAGACAAGAAAAATAAATTTTTGCAACTTTATGATGCGTGAAAATGTTTTTTTTTAAGTTTTAGTCTTTAATGCAAAAAAGGTATACATAAATATGTAACAGCCAGTAGTAACATAGTAGTTCATTGGTAACAGCGCAAACCCATTTATAGCTAGTTCATAATTGAGTAGTGACAAAATATCTTAATTTTTTAAATGCATTTATTTAAAAAGTTTTATTTTATTTAAAATGGTCGGAATGAGAATCCCACAGATTTGTTCTAGTTCCAACAAAGGCACGCAGTCATCACAACCTAGCCTTAACTGGTGAAAACACATTCTAGTTAAAAAACGGTTAATACATTATTAGGTAAATTATCTTGTTTATGGTAATAAATTTTGATAAAAAAATTACACACTTCATTTGTTTACTTTATTGATTGTTACAAAACTTTTCTTAAGGGGGCGCCGTTTTGGTTTTTCGCCTAGGGCGCCAGAAATGCTCGGGCCAGCACTGA
>CAWVQL010000435.1:0-13828 GCA_963932265.1 Thymelicus lineola
AATGTTCATTCGATTGTACCCGGAGTGTACCGGATTGTACCGTAAATAAAATCGTTTGTACCTCAAAGGGGTGAAATATATAAGGGTAGTAGAATTGGCTCCAAAACCAACTTGAAAACTCATTATTTAAATTGATACAAACGTGAAGGATTTCGTTTGTACCGGATTGTACCGGCATAAAAACTTGAAAAATGATGAAAAAAATTTTTTTTTATAAATTTTTTCATTAAGTAAAATAGCTGAGTGGGCTGTAAAGGGTCTGTTTGGTTTTTCTCGCACAAAACTGGAGGTAAAAGCGAAATATCTAACAATAAAAAAAAGTTCATACAATGTATTTTGCAATAACAGTGGGTACCAACGGGTACAAACAATGGGGAACAAACAAAGATACTTGCAATTCCTTCATACTGTAAAATGGCTGTTAGGGCCGAAAACTACAAGTCCGATCGGTTTTTCTCGAACAAACATGGGGGTGCAAACGAAATTTTCAAAAGTATAAACAAGTACACATACTGTTCTTCACAATACATGTAGGTACCACTGGGTACAAACGATGGAAACTAACACAGACTCATGGAAATCTTTTATAGAGAAAAATGGTTGTTAGGGTCGAAAACTATAGGTCTGATGAGTTTTTCTCACACAACAATGAGGGTACAAACGAAATTTTCAGTGGTACAAACAAGAACACATACTGTTCTTTGGAAAACAAGTGGGCACTAACGGGTACAAACGATGGGGAACTAACAACGACACGTGCAATTCCTTCATAGTGTAAAATGGCTGTTAGGGCCGAAAACTACAAGTCTGATCGGTTTTTCTCGAACAAACATGGGGGTACAAACGAAATTTTCAAAAGTATAAACAAGTACACATTCTGTTCTTCACAATACATGTAAGTACCACCGGGTACAAACGATGGAAAACCAACACAGACTCATGGAAATCTCTTATAGAGAAAAATGATTGTTAGGGTCGAAAACTATAGGTCTGATGAGTTTTTCTCGCACAACAATGAGGGTACAAACGAAATTTTCGGCGGTACAAACAAGAGCACATACTGTTCTTTGGAAAACAAGTGGGTACTAATGGGTACAAACGATGGGGAACCAACAAAGACACTTGCAATTCCTTCGTAGTGTAAAATGGCTGTTAGGGCCAAAAACTACAAGTCTGATCGGTTTTTCTCAAACAAACCTGGGGGTACAAACGAAATTTCAAAAGTATAAACAAGCACACATTCTGTTCTTCACAATACATGTAAGTACCACCGGGTACAAACGATGGAAAACCAACACAGACTCATGGAAATCTCTTATAGAGAAAAATGGTTGTTAGGGTCGAAAACTATAGGTCTGATGAGTTTTTCTCGCACAACAATGAGGGTACAAACAAAATTTTCAGCGGTACAAACAAGAGCACATACTGTTCTTTGGAAAACAAGTGGGTACTAATGGGTACAAACGATGGGGAACCAACAAAGACACTTGCAATTCCTTCGTAGTGTAAAATGGCTGTTAGGGCCGAAAACTACAAGTCTGATCGGTTTTTCTCAAACAAACATGGGGGTGCAAACGAAATTTTCAAAAGTATAAACAAGTACACATTCTGTTCTTCACAATACATGTAGGTACCACCGGCTACAAACGATGGGAAACCAACACAGACTCATAGAAACCTTTTATAGAGAAAAATGGTTGTTAGGGTCGAAAACTACAGTTCTGATGAGTTTTTCTCGCACAACAATGAGGGTACAAACGAAATTTTCAGCGGTACAAACAACACCACATATAGTTCTTCGAAAAACAAGTGGGCACTAACGGGTACAAACGATGGGGAACTAACAACGACACGTGCAATTCCTTCATAGTGTAAAATGGCTGTTAGGGCCGAAAACTACAAGTCTGATCGGTTTTTCTCGAACAAACATGGGGGTACAAACGAAATTTTCAGCGGTAAAAACAAGAGCACATACTGTTCTTTGGAACACAAGTGGGTACTAATGGGTACAAACGATGGGGAACCAACAAAGACACTTGCAATTCCTTCATAGTGTAAAATGGTGTAACCCTACATGTATTGTGAAGAACATTTCGACACAAAATTTCGTTTGTACCCCCATGTTTGTTCGAGAAAAACCGATCAGACTTGTAGTTTTCGGCCCTAACATCCATTTTACAATACGAAGGAATTGCAAGTGTCTTTGTTGGTTCTTTCAGATCACGCTCAAATATGTGGGACTACACGACAAGCACCAGCTTTCCATTAAAAAAAGAATCATCCAAATCGGTTCACCCAGTCCAAAGTTCTGAGGTAACAAACATAAAAAAACAGTCGAATTGAGAACCTCCTCCTTTTTTTGAAGTCGGTTAAAAATGCTTTGTTACGTAAAAAAAAACTTAAATTAAAAAATTAAAAAAAAACTATTATGTTTTATTGTACCTTTTTAAAATCCTTATTAATTACCCATTAGTCCATTTATTTTTATTTTTTGATTTTTTGATTTACTTATTTGCCAAATGCCATACATCCAATGCAAAACTGCCTTACATCGTTTTATTTCATTTTCAAATTTAGCGTCTTAAAATAAAAAAAGATCTAAAAATCGCCGCTTTAATTTCAATTGTACTTGTTTATATTTTTGAAAATTTCGTTTGTACCCCCATGTTTGTTCGAGAAAAACCGATCAGACTTGTAGTTTTCGGCCCCAACAGCCATTTTACACTATGAAGGAATTGCACTTGTCGTTGTTAGTTCCCCATCGTTTGTACCCGTTAGTGCCCACTTGTTTTCCAAAGAACAGTATGTGTTCTTGTTTGTACCACTGAATATTTCGTTTGTACCCTCATTTTTGTGCGAGAAAAACTCATCAGACCTATAGTTTTCGACCGTAACAACCATTTTTCTCTATAAAAGATTTCCATGAGTCTGTGTTGGTTTCCCATCGTTTGTACCCAGTGGTACCTCCATGTATTGTGAAGAACAGAATGTGTACTTGTTTATACTTTTGAAAATTTCGTTTGTACCCCCATGTTTGTTTGAGAAAAACCGATCAGACTTGTAGTTTTTGGCCCTAACAGCCATTTTACACTACGAAGGAATTGCAAGTGTCTTTGTTGGTTCCCCATCGTTTGTAACCATTAGTACCCACTTGTTTTCCAAAGAACAGTATGTGCCCTTGTTTGTACCGCCGAAAATTTTGTTTGTACCCTCATTGTTGTGCGAGAAAAACTCATCAGACCTATAGTTTTCGACCCTAACAATCATTTTTCTCTATAAGAGATTTCCATGAGTCTGTGTTGGTTTTCCATCGTTTGTACCCGGTGGTACTTACATGTATTGTGAAGAACAGAATGTGTACTTGTTTATACTTTTGAAAATTTCGTTTGTACCCCCCATGTTTGTTCGAGAAAAACCGATCAGACTTGTAGTTTTCGGCCCTAACAGCCATTTTACACTATGAAGGAATTGCACGTGTCGTTGTTAGTTCCCCATCGTTTGTACCCGTTAGTGCCCACTTGTTTTTCGAAGAACTATATGTGGTGTTGTTTGTACCGCTGAAAATTTCGTTTGTACCCTCATTGTTGTGCGAGAAAAACTCATCAGAACTGTAGTTTTCGACCCTAACAACCATTTTTCTCTATAAAAGGTTTCTATGAGTCTGTGTTGGTTTCCCATCGTTTGTAGCCGGTGGTACCTACATGTATTGTGAAGAACAGAATGTGTACTTGTTTATACTTTTGAAAATTTCGTTTGCACCCCCATGTTTGTTTGAGAAAAACCGATCAGACTTGTAGTTTTCGGCCCTAACAGCCATTTTACACTACGAAGGAATTGCAAGTGTCTTTGTTGGTTCCTCATCGTTTGTACCCATTAGTACCCACTTGTTTTCCAAAGAACAGTATGTGCTCTTGTTTGTACCGCTGAAAATTTTGTTTGTACCCTCATTGTTGTGCGAGAAAAACTCATCAGACCTATAGTTTTCGACCCTAACAACCATTTTTCTCTATAAGAGATTTCCATGAGTCTGTGTTGGTTTTCCATCGTTTGTACCCGGTGGTACTTACATGTATTGTGAAGAACAGAATGTGTGCTTGTTTATACTTTTGAAAATTTCGTTTGTACCCCCAGGTTTGTTTGAGAAAAACCGATCAGACTTGTAGTTTTTGGCCCTAACAGCCATTTTACACTATGAAGGAATTGCACGTGACGTTGTTAGTTCCCCATCGTTTGTACCCGTTAGTGCCCACTTGTTTTCCAAAGAACAGTATGTGTTCTTGTTTGTACCACTGAAAATTTCGTTTGTACCCTCATTGTTGTGCGAGAAAAACTCATCAGACCTATAGTTTTCGACCCTAACAACCATTTTTCTCTATAAAAGATTTCCATGAGTGTGTGTTGGTTTCCCATCGTTTGTACCCAGTGGTACCTCCATGTATTGTGAAGAACAGTATGTGTACTTGTTTATACTTTTGAAAATTTCGTTTGCACCCCCATGTTTGTTCGAGAAAAACCGATCGGACTTGTAGTTTTCGGCCCTAACAGCCATTTTACAGTATGAAGGAATTGCAAGTGTCTTTGTTTGTTCCCCATTGTTTGTACCCGTTGGTACCCACTGTTATTGCAAAATACATTTTATGAACTTTTTTTTATTGTTAGATATTTCGCTTTTACCTCCAGTTTTGTGCGAGAAAAACCAAACAGACCTTTACAGCCCACTCAGCTATTTTACTTTATGAAAATATTTATAAAAAAAAAAATTTTCCATCATTTTTCAAGTTTTTATGCCGGTACAATCCGGTACAAACGAAATCCTTCACGTTTGTATCAATTTAAATCACGAGTTTTCAAGTTGGTTTTGGAGCCAATTCTACTACCCTTATATATTTCACCCCTTTGAGGTACAAACGATTTTATTTACGGTACAATCCGGTACACTCCTGGTACAATCGAATGAACATTATTAAATTCATTTTTTTTAAACTCAGTTTTCAGCTTCACATAGGTCTGACGGTTTCCGAGCGGATTCAAAGCGGAACGGGTACGCAGCGAATACGCCGCGCCTCCGTGGCAAAAACGTCGCGGACGTGAAGCGGATACACAGCGGTTTCGACGCTTGTGCGACTTGTGCGTGGCGTGATTGTAATGTAAATACGCTCTCTGAACGCACACAGCAAAATGATGTCCGCGGCGAATACGCCGCGCGTCCGCGACGTTTTCGCTGCAGAGGCGCGGCGTATTCGCTGCGCACCCGTTCCGCTTTGAATCCGCTCGGAAACCGTCAGTGTGATAAGGCCGTAAGATTGAAACAAGCCGGGCTAGGCTATGAGCGCGGTAATAATGCCTGCAGAAAATTTGTTAGCAAAAATTTTGTCGGCGTTTTGCTGATTGATATATTTAATTGAGATTTACTTCGAATGCAAACAGCGGCGCTTAGAAACATTATTCTGAAGTGAAAGTATGCGAGGTCAATTTACATTCTATAGGTTTGTACTTACGTATAAAAATTATAAATCGTCGATGTCTATACATAGTAGATAATAAAAAAATAAGTAAGTATTAGGTTTCTTTGCATTAATTCGCGGTTAACTTGTATGATAACCATTTGGAGCCACTTTTGACCCCCTCATAACTCAAAAACTATTCCACACATACCTGTCAAACTTGGTCATTTATTGAAACTTACGAGATACATATTATTATGTGCTTCAAATTTCATAAACACAATTTAGATATTACCGTCCAAAAATCGTTATTTTTATCACTGACTGACCTATAGATCAAAACTTTAACCCAGTTCCAGATGACTTAGAAAGTTAAAAGGAGATCCCCAATTTTCGGCCTCGAACCATATGTAATCTGTGCTAGAACATCGGACTAGACAAGAGTAAACTATATACCAAAAAATTCGTCTTATTTATAAGATAAACATATTTAAATCTTAGCTTCAGCTGCTCTTGCCAAATGAACAAAATAATGCAAAAAAGTTTTCACAGTATTTACCTCATTACATACGATTTTATAATCGATTGAATCGATTGATGGAACATAATAATATATTTGATGTATTATTTATTGATTATTTTTAAAATTATAATATTAATTTAATTTTAACATATTTTCGTATTCCATATAAATCAAAACTATGTAATATATTATAATTACCATTTAATCGTTACGCTAATTTTATTAAATTACATTTCGAATATTTTGACATCGATTAATCGATTGACAACAAAGATGATGTAATCCCTAATAATGTCATTTTGGTAACCATAGTATTTATATGTAGCAAAATAAGACTGGTTGGGTGGTGGTTCGGGAAATAATAACAACAGTGGGCGTTTACATCACTTTAGTCAGAAACTCATTTTAACACAGGTTTTACACTGGTTATAATTAAACACGCCATTAGAACTGATTGTCTTCAATTATCCGAGTAACAGCCAACAAATAATAGGGCACGACGGCCCAGTGGCCTCCCATCACCCCTTACAGCCACCCCAATGGCTCGCATAATCGTCTGATCCTGTTACTCGTCAATCCGACATCACAATACAATTCACACGTCGCGTTCCGTCTTAAAAGTAACAACGTTCTTGTCTAGGCGTCTGCTCAGCTCGAAGGCTGTATCCAGAATGTCCGTTCGTCGCTGGCCAGTTAATAGCTTTCCTCCGTTCTCCCGCCACGTCACCGCGTGACCAAATGACAGTAGTCAATTCACATAGTGTTGCCATCTTCACAATCCGAATACACCTAAGCCTGGCTCGGCCTGACTTGGCTTCCATTTTATGATCTCCGACACGGCCATCGTGACAATCTCACCGTCCTCGGTGAGGCAGCAGGGGACCATCTGGAAAAGACATAACCTTCGCAAAGTAAAAGTTTCCCACTCAGCCTCCCTGACCTCAAGCCCCAAGGCTTCATAATGATAACACATGTAGCAGCCAGAACTTTAGTGACAACGCAGACGACACATTTTCATCTTTATAAACTTCTAGACGAGCCAATCCTAGCCAGGAATTGACCCGGACGACACAATTCATCTTTCTAGTAACAAGCAGTCATCCAGGACAAGTCAGCACTTTCGAGGGACCAGACTTGGACGACAGATTTCGTCAGATGATGCTAAACAAACCACCGTGACAAGTCAACCCGACCCGCGGGTGTAACTCAGACGACACATTTCGTCTGATGGTGCTAAACAAACCACCGTGACAAGTCAACCCGACCCACGGGTGTAACTCGGACGACACATTTCGTCTGATGGTGCTAAACAAACCACCGTGACAAGTCAACCCGACCCGCGGGTGTAACTCGGACGACACATTTCGTCTGATGGTGCTAAACAAACCACCGTGACAAGTCAACCCGACCCACGGGTGTAACTCGGACGACACATTTCGTCTGATGGTGCTAAACAAACCACCGTGACAAGTCAACCCGACCCACGGGTGTAACTCGGACGACACATTTCGTCTGATGGTGCTAAACAAACCACCGTGACAAGTCAACCCGACCCGCGGGTGTAACTCGGACGACACATTTCGTCTGATGGTGCTAAACAAACCACCGTGACAAGTCAACCCGACCCGCGGGTGTAACTCGGACGACACATTTCGTCTGATGGTGCTAAACAAACCACCGTGACAAGTCAACCCGACCCACGGGTGTAACTCGGACGACACATTTCGTCTGATGGTGCTAAACAAACCACCATGACAAGTCAACCCGAACCGCGGGTGTAACTCGGACGACACATTTCGTCTGATGGTGCTAAACAAACCACCGTGACAAGTCAACCCGAACCGCGGGTGTAACTCGGACGACACATTTCGTCTGATGGTGCTAAACAAACCACCGTGACAAGTCAACCCGACCCGCGGGTGTAACTCGGACGACACATTTCGTCTGATGGTGCTAAACAAACCACCGTGACAAGTCAACCCGACCCGCGGGTGTAACTCGGACGACACATTTCGTCTGATGGTGCTAAACAAACCGCTGTGACAAGTCAACCCGACCCCCGGGTGTAACTTGGACGACATATTTCGTCTACCTCCAATAACACTAAGATAAACAATATCTTTACACACAGTACCCGAGAGCTTATCGCGGAAGCTTTCCTTCAAAAGTAATCAAGATGATCCACTATCGAATAAAAAAGCAACAGACTCACCGGATGATGTTACCAGAGTACCCCTAGAAGGGCGGTGCTAACAATAATGAACCTCCTTGACCGCAGCCTTGCTTCCATTCTTCTTTTCAGGACAGTTAGTTGTCACGTGCCCCTTTTGTCCGCGCGTGTAGCAGGTCACAGCATTTGGGTTCTCAGAAACGTTTTGATATTCACAGGTTGCATATCCATTGACATTGTCACTTAGTTTATCTGAAACACACACAAAAAAACAAAAGACAAAAACACGAAATGTCTAATTGTTATTTTTCTGAACTGAGGGTAGACGATAATTAAAGTATGTCAAGATGTTTGAAAATTGAATATCCTTGATCTCATTTGCAGAATGTTTCAACTGGTGTCATAAAACAATATAGGTATTTGCACTGACTTTGAATAATTTTGTTAATCATAATTACGTTAAAAGATACTGTACAATGACTTTAAAATACTTCGTTGAATCAAGCACAAATACGACCACAACGATTTGTAGTTTACGCAAACCACCTTTCTAACCAGTTCTTTCTAATCAATCTTATTTTCTGGAAATCCTAGAACTTACTCGAAGCACAATTACTTAAACACAAATTCATGAAATCTTAACTTTGAACATTCTGTCAGGTGGTTTTTGACAGTTCAAGATGACGGCACCATTTACACAAGATATTACACTAAAACACTATCGGATTATCCAATCTTGTTAAGAATAATGAAAAAATATGCCATACCAAATCGCTGTCTTATAACCTCAAACCTTAATGACATTTTTCCGATCCTTTGTTATTTTACATGCTTGCCGTCCACCGTTTGTAACATCATATCTGAAAAACCTTGAATGCGAATTCTTGCGATCCAAATGGAAAGATAGTACTTTTCCCTCAAAGACACGTCGAATGAAATTTTTTTTTTTTTTTGTTTTTTTTTTGTTTGTTGGTTTTGTTTTGTGTCTTGGATGCTATTACTCCTTCGGCCATCTTTGACAAAATGAACACGTCCTCGTGTTCTGTGTTCAAATACTCGTAGTAACATACATACATAACATACATACATACATACATACATGAAAAACGGAACCCTTATAAGATCACTTGTGCGCCTGGGTAACCGCCGTTCACAGCATTTGATACTCGTATACCTTTTTCTGACTCAAAGACGAAGATATAAAGTATATTAACAATTGAATTTAAAAAAAGAACAAAATCAACATTAAATAAAACTGTTTTGCAAACCGTATCATTTGATATATCAAATGAAAGGCCTTGTTGTAAGGATCCCAAATATATTTGTCACAGTTCTACAATGGATAGTTTTTAAATTATTCATTAAAGAACGAAAAGCGAAGCCAAAAATTGATCATTACCCATTATCTCCGAAACCACTGACGCTAGAATTTAGAAAAAATACAGAGTATAGTTCTTTACATCAATATTACAGGAAAACCTTTAAAAACTCTATGGTGTTAAAAAACGACAAAAATAAATAAAATAGAAAAATAACGGTAAATACAATACATAATCAACAAGCGGAACCCTCTCTTAAGCGAGTTTAACTCGCACTTGTTAAGTTTATTGTTTCTGGCCATAGCCACAAACGAGATGACGATTAGTAAGTGGCTGTCGTTACTCATGGACATTAGCAACACCAAATATCTAAGGCATCACTGATGCGTTGCCAGTTAAGGAAGAAAAAGCGATCGAAAAGTGTTTGATGGCGCCAGAAAAGTCCATTTTGTCAAATAGGTCAGTAGAAGATAACAATTATAATTAAGTTAGTAAGTAAATAATTATAGAGCAGGTTAAATAATAATCTCACACAGTCTGACAGAGAAGACTTTCATCGCCTTAGCACTAGGAATAATAATATATTCTGTAACACAATACCTACAGTCTTTATTTGCACATATACTATTATTATGACTTCGTTCGTAGAAAAGAGTTTCAAATTCTGTACATTGCCATACATGATCAAGTTTACTTGTCAAGTTTGAAGCAGACTTGATGCGGGTACCTTTCTGAGTGTATTATAAATAAAATGTTTATAAGGAAAGAATATATTTAAGTTTATCATAACTATGAAAGTGCCTCAGATTGCACGTTAAGAACGTTATTATTCCAAAATATCAATGAAAATGTTTGGATTAAAACTTAAAATAAGTATTTTGATTTAGCTAAACTCTCTGAACTTTCTGTTTTCCGTGAAGGTTTTACGTATATTACATGTGTAATCTATATCTATACTAATAATAAAGAGGAAAGATTTGATTGTTTGCATTGAATATGAATTGAAAAAATTTGAAAAAATTTGAAAAAATCTTACACTGTTGGAAAGCTACACTATCCCCGAGTAACATAGGGTATATTATATTTTAAAAAATTAGGGATCCTTAATAAAACTCCAATAATGTAACCCAAGGTGTAAAAAATAAAGAAAACCGAAGCAAAGTGAGGGCGGTTACTCGTCTTCAATAAAACCAAAACATGTAGATGATGATGATGTGTGTGTGATGTTCTTTGCAACGCAATTATTTTTTTATAAAGCGATGTGACGCGAAATAAAAATAAATATTGTAATTAAATCAATAAATGAAACTTGTACGTAATACCTACGTCGTTACTTAACATTGTAATTAAACGTGTTAAAGGATTGCTAATTTTACATACAATAGTCGCTGTGTGCTACCGAAGCGAGCAACATATTGCTTTGTTGATATAAATTTTTAATTTTTTATGTCACGAATAAATCAAAATGACCTTTGTATTGGACAGAATGGAACAAATTTACAATTATTTATTCAATGAACTATCACGTAAGTACACTTTAATTTCACTTATAATACGAATATTATAAATAAGATAAATTAGTGTAAAATAATACAATATTTCCAGTCTATTTTAATAATCGAAATAGGTATTGATTGTCTCTTTATTAAGCTGAAATAAACAAAGTATTTAATATAGAATGCTTTATCAATATCTATCTACATATATATTGAAAAACTTTATGAAGCAAGGAACATTTTGTTGCTTTGAAGCAATTCGATTGATGTTTTAGAAATATTCTATACAAAATTTCATCCCGTTTCCCAGGGAAACCTTTTAATTTTCCGGAATAAGTAGTTTCCTTAAATATGACCCGGAGTATTAGTAACAACTTCAAGAATTTTCATCGAAATCCGTTCAAAGGTTTTTATATTGTGATGCCCGGACAGACAAATAGACAGACAGACAGTTGAGTTTTATTATAGTAATATAAAATAGATAGATCAAGTGAATTTGGATATTAAACTTACGATTTTCATAACAGAGAAATAAATATTAACAAACATAGATAATAAGATCCATTCAACCTAATATTACGAAAATGCTTTACAAGCATACAGCAATCAATATTACTTTGTGCTTTTTCTTTTTTCGTGCAGAAAATTTGCATAGGCAATATGAGCATTCCACTGGCAATTTGTATTTGACCTGTGTGGTAAACTATGGTCTTTTCTCCTCTCATGTGATGATGATGATGATATTGCCGCTCCATGCTCATCCAAGGACATTATTGCTCTTCATAAGGTGGTTCTTGACCTTTGTGGCTTCAGGCCATTAATGGCCCACTACAGAGCACAGAACTGTCCTCTTGAGATGATGATCTATTTGCTCTAAATTCTCTGAATCATTAACCGAGACACAATGAGAAGTGTCTTTGCTGTAAATGAGAACTAGCGCCTTCTGTCTATCACCGAGAGAAAAGTAATTTAGTACTGGAGCGCAGAGATTAAAAAATCTTGGAGCATGCATCAAATCACATAGGGTGTAAGGTTTTGTGAGAAAAGATATTATATGGATCGTGAGATGGTAACCACTTACCATGAGGAAGGTCAACTGCTCGTTTGTGAGCTGATTACAAGAAAGCAGATATAAGTTCCAAACATCGAAACCTGGTGTCTGTTATAAATATCATCTTTGTACATTATAAAAGTAAATAACATCAGCATTTTTGCAGATCCTCTCACAAAAGACTGGATATTAATGGCGAGCCCCATACCGCTCCTCACAATTTTATTTATCTACAACTTATTTTGCACTTCGATTGGACCAAGAATAATGAAAAACAGACCTCCTTACAAACTGGAAATGATAATACAGATCTACAACATATTTCAAGTGTTAATAAATTTATACATGGTTTACATTGTAAGTAATTTAATATTTACCGACAATGTCTTAAGTAATAAGTAATTGAATCAATTTTCGGGCTACGAAGGCATTACGTATATCATACGAAAAGAAAAAAGTTTACATAAACTGTAGGGACGTATCTGGTTGAATTGATGATTACACCTACTGGCAAGCGATTTGCCGACGCGTTATAAAAGCCGCTTTTCTAATGTGGATTGGGTGTTCTAGTGTGGAGGGGTTAGTGGCAAATCCAGTGTCAGAAGTTTACATACCACTCGAAGGATTCCGAAGTCGCTAACGACGGCTATCTTACGGTAGGAACCGGGATCGGGCCCGGAATGTGTTTAAGTGCCTTCCAAAACGGAAAACGCTCTAGAAATTTTGCCAACAGCGGTCTTCAATCCAACTACCGACAACGCCCGCTGTTGCGTTACTCGGTCAATGCTTCTTATGACTGCTCCATGCATGTTATGTCACATATCTGGCGAATGCACGACCTTGAATTGATGCAATCATATATAAGTTATGGAGTTTGGAGAAAAACAGTATAAAAAACCACCATAATATAATAAAAATTCAATATTCCAGGCCTGGGTATCAGCGTACACGCGTAAGGATCCATCCACCCCAGAGCTTAAGACAAAGCTCAACGCTGCCTCCCGGTCAGCAAAGAAGCAAATGGCCAGGGCGAAGGCAAAGTTCATCGGCAGGATTGGCGAGCGGCTGGTCGGTTACCCCTCCGGTAGTCGCGAATTCTGGTCGCTAGCTAAAGCTGCCGAAGGCAACTTCTGTCGGTCATCTCTTCCATCACTGCGTAAATCGGACGACTCTGTGGTCCATACGGCAAAAGGAAAAGCCGAACTCCTTGCCAACCTTTTTGCCGCCAACTCGACTCTTGAGGATAGAGGGACCACACCGCCTAACATCCCGCGGTGTGAGAGCTCGTTGAATGATATACTTTTCACCCAAAAGTCTGTCAGACGGGCTCTACAGTCTCTCGATACCAAGAAGTCGAGTGGACCGGATGGAGTCCCCGCAGTGGTGTTAAAGACGTGTGCTCCCGAGTTGACTCCCGTCTTAACGCGCTTATTCTCGCTATCTTATGCCACTGGAGTAGTACCGTCTTCGTGGAAGGTTGCCCTTGTTCATCCCATCCCCAAAAAGGGCGATCTTAGTGACCCGGCTAACTACAGGCCTATAGCGATTACTTCCCTGCTTGCGAAGGTAATGGAGCGCGTGATTAACACGCAGCTCTTAGGATATCTGGAGGATCATCAGCTGATTAGCGATCGTCAATATGGTTTTCGCCACGGTCGTTCAGCTGGTGATCTTCTAGTTTATCTTACACACCGGTGGGCTCAAGCTCTTGATCGCAACGGGGAAGCTCTGGCAGTCAGCCTAGATATCGCTAAGGCCTTCGACCGGGTCTGGCACAGGGGCCTTCTCACGAAGCTACCATCTTACGGTCTCCCTGAGAGGTTAT